>APFE031431703.1:0-15722 GCA_000404065.3 Pinus taeda
TTTTCTTGCAAGTTAAGATAGGTTTTTTTTTTTTTTTTCATTTATTGGATCCTCCAAACATTTCTCTTAGCATAGTGGTCTTTGTGCATCTTGACTCACTTCATTGGATCACATCAGCAGAAAAAGAACATAATCCATGTTGCACACACAGTGCCAACACCTCTTAAGTTTGTACAAAATATGGATAGAGAATTAAAGTTGGTAGCCTTGGGAGTTACAACATTTTTGTTGCAATACTGATGCCCATCAAACTGCAAATGAATAGTTGTCAACTAGTTGTTTCCCAAGAAAAGTTTGCTCCCTGAAAAAATTATTTGTGAACGTCAAGGGTCATGGAAGAGAAAAGTTGCAACACGCAAGCAGTACGAAAATTTTACTTGTGAATATTTGGATGTTTCATAATAATCTTGCATCATTGTTCAAGTATAGAAAATTTATTTCAAGATGTAAATGGAAAATTAGTTATGATAATTGAGGAATGTGCATGTTTTATCTAAGATATTGATCATTTCTTTAACAATGATATGCATGCATAATAAATTAGAAAGACGTAAGTAAATAACTATGTTGGTAGATTTAGCGCTCTGAGAAGAGGAACCTGCAAGAAGGTGTGCTTCATATGCCTTTCTCACTTGCACTATATCACTTTCCTGAATCCCATTCCCTTCGAAATTTGCACTATGTCCACTCTCTTCCTTCTAGAAATGACCTCCTACAACTACAAAGGTGCTCGGTAGGTACTCGGTCTAAGTGTCTTGGTAGAAGACATTCTGATGATCCCCTACAATTGGAAATTCTTGAAACCATCATAAAAATCCAGGACCAATGGAAAACTATTTCTCTGCTTTTGGAAGAAATTAAGGATTTAAAGTGCAAAATGGCTCGCTAAGAGGATGAACTGGATGCCCTTATTTAGAACATTATAGACTTGCAGGATCGACTTTAGGCCAAAATATATTAGCCATTAGAACCAAGTGTTAACAATAGGTACATAACAAGTCTGCATTCTAAGCTTAATCGAGCTCTAGATGAGGACATTCCACTACTATTTAATGACTTCCCAATGTAAAATTTGGATTCTATTAGGATGCTTCTGTAAGGTGTATACATGTCATATGGACTTTTTTGTGTTCTTTAGTATTCCTTTTGATCTTACTATTCTTCTCTCCTTGGAGGACAAGTCTATGGAAGCATATATGCATCTTATCTTCTAGGTATTTTCCAAGACCAAGCTTGGAATTTTAATATAATATTCTCATTTTTTTTTATAAAAAACTTAATATCCAATATCTAATTATTTTTCAGCTATTTATTGTATAAGCATTATATTGAAAAATGTCTGAAAGGAAAGATAGTCAATATTTAATTAAAAAGATTTGTTAATTTTCTACTACATCACACGTTTTCATTTCCTCATACTAAGAATCATAACTATGACTTCAATGAATACTTAGATATGTTATGAGATAATGAAGAATGTATTGAAGAATTTCAATGGGGGAGATATTGACAAACAAAAGAAAAAATACTAAAAATAGAAAGAGAGTTTAATGAGGAAAGGGAAATTAAGTGTAAGTGGTCAAGAGAGAGAATTCATGAAGGAAAAACGATTATGAAATATAATATGATGAAGCAGACTAGTTTGATAGACCATGGGGATTGGGATTGCTTCGTCTACCTTACAACATCATTCACTAGTTATTCATGCTAATTCAAATATCCGTAAAATTTCATTAGAAAAATGGAGATATCGAAATGAAAGGGAAAAAAAAGCCATTACATGATACATATCATGCATTGACTACACAATGAAGGAAAGACTCATCACAATGATGAAATTAGTTTATCATATTGAGAAATAAGATTTACCTCTCTCACAATATGAATCTCTTTTCTCATTTCCAATGTTTGTACAAACACCATAACTGCCAAAGAGTAAAGAATACACATCATATCACAAATCAAATGTGTACAAAAGAATTCTTGTTTGTTATATCTAAGTATCTTGAAATGGTTCACACTGTAAGAATGTTGGATAGTCCTTTTCTTTTCATTAGTGCTCAATTCAAGTATAAATTATAGTGTTGAGAAATATCTTATGGTTTACATGACATTTCTAGAATGTAAAGGTTTGTTGCCTGCAAATTCAAAATTTTAAAAGGGCATAAATGTTTGTAATGGAAGAGGTAAAACAACGTATGAAACAATAGATAATTTAAATAGAGTGTCCTTCCAAATAAAATATTGATAGCTACCTCCAATTTCACAATTTTAAAGCTCTTGAGTGTTTGTAAGGGAAAAAAGGAAACAACATATGAAACAATTGATAATTTAAAGGAAGTAAGCGACCTTTCAAATAAAATATTGATAGCATTCTCCACGACTAGTTCTTCATCAATGGTTGGCAATGAAATAGCTTTGTTATTTTTCTGAAAAAAATGTACCCAATCTTATAGCTATTCATTTTCTTTCTTATCATGGAAGCTTAACTACATCAAATGATTCTAAAAGAATACTTGAATTATTGTTTGTTGAGAAAATAGGAAACAAGGTATATCATGGGTGCCCAATTATATTAAAAATATATTCATCCCATTGCATTACAAGAACAGGTGTAACTTAAACTCTTCAAGCTCTTCAAATACATGGAGTTAAATTCCTTTCGGGAGTACAAGTCATGGAGAGGCTTGTTTATTGATGCTTTCTATATTGACGTGGTGGAAGAATGAAAGGAATGACTCATGGTGTGATAAGACAAGAACCTTTATAGTTTATTTTTTCTTACATATGCTTGCAGATGTAACGTGTGAACTTAGAAATTTCAATAACCAATTTCAGGATGAGTTTGTTGATGTTACATGTTCATATGAAAGCATACATGTACATGTTACGTGTTACGTGTTCATATGAAGTGACCCATTTGTAGATGGCACATGCTACTTATCTAAATTTTTAAATACCTCTATATTTTACTATCTAGAAATTCCTAATAAAGCAAGACTTATTCATAGACATGACTTATGATTTGTAGTGATTCCACATGCATATGGTTATTATGTTGATACACAGAAAGAATCACGGAAACCTTGAATAGATGGTTCACTAGAAAGGGTAGACAAGTTGCAAAAGGATATTCTCAAGAACTTATAGAGAGTTTGAATGGAAGGTTCCTTGATCTTTATTTCTTCAACTATGTAAGTTTCTTTATTCTTTGAAATTATTTACATGATTTTAGCGGAATATAAGAGAATTAAAAGAATTAGCTTGAAAATATTTTTCACGACTTGCAACATACTTTATGTTAAGAAGCTAATTGATTTTAAAGCTTGTCTAAGAGAGTTGCATTCAATTTTTAATACTCCATGTAAGATTATTGGATGGCCTTTTGTGTCACATAGTTACATACAAATTTTCCAATGTCCTAGTTATGGTAGGAAATACTTACTATTTATGGAAGCACAAATGCATGTGAAAGGGAATTCTCATGACAAAACATTATAAAGGGTGTAGTAAGAACACAAGTATAATTGGACACATTTGATGATTTGATGTAAGTGTCAGTAATAGGGCTTGATTTATTAGTTTTAAAATGGAATAAATTATATGAAGTTTATAAACATGGTTAAGCAAAGAAAGAAAGTAAATATATAAGATTTTTTTTTTATGTTTTAAATAATGTTGTATTTGATGTGATGTAGATCACATCAAATATGTTGTATAAACTTTTGCAATTTAATGATACATGTAAATGTTTACCACACTTAGAAAATTATGCAACTAAGCTTATTAGGTACAAACAATTGTAATTGGTTTGTCTTATTGTTTAATAAGGTGTGCATCTTGTAGCCACTTTCTGTCATACTTGTGCAAATCTTAGATGTCACGCTCATACAATTCCATAATAATTATTAATTATTCTAACAATATAATCATCTTTATTAAAATTAATTGATTTTCTAACACTATTAATTTCAATAAATGGATTGCTTAGTATTTATAACAAACACAAATATAATACATAATAGTTAATTGATAGGTAAAAATAATATAACACATAATGCTAACTGTATATTTAACTATTAGAGTTAATGGGAGAAATAGATTGTTTCAATGCACTGATGTTGAAATGCATTCTTATAGAGACTATTGTTTACCAACAACTGTGTGTTGTATCCATGTAGTAGTCATTATCTCCATCTTTTAGTAAGTTTTCTTACTACTATAAATATGTGATTCATTCATGTGTTTGGAAATAGATTCGATATAAAAAGAAATCTCTTTTCAAGAGACTTTGGATAATTTTTTTATTTATATATTACTAATTTGGCATTAGAGTAGGTCTAAATTAGAGGAGGACCCAAGGTCATGGAGAGAGTATTTTTTTAAGTGATTTATATAGCGTGAGTGAGCCTATAATGTTTTTATGTGGTTCGTACATCATCATATCATGAAGAGGAGAATTATTTTTGTATCTATGCATCTACTGATCTATGTGAAAGGCCTGCCTAGAAAAATCACGACTAATGTGGAGGAGGGAGGGAGGGCACACACTAGAAACTAGGTCATTCTAATTTTTCCTAAGGTGTGAGTAAATTTCAATTGCAGATTTAGGACACCAAAATATTATTATTCTCATTATAGAATAAAATAGTATGCAAGTAATTTGAGTATGAATAATCCCTAATTTAGAAGAGTGAATTGGATTGCAAGAAGCTTGTAACCCTTGCAAACAGAGACAAAAATTTTTAGATCAATTGTCAAATTTTTATGGCAATAAATATTTACTCAATATTTAGAGGGTCAATGGGACCTATCGTGCTAGATAAATCTTCCCATAGATAAAGGCTCCTAGGGATTTTAGGATGATGGATTGATGTAAGGGAGAAACTAGCACACATATATTGCTGTAGAAAATAAGCATTTTCTAGGGTGCCATTAAATGTAACATATGCACTACTAAATATTAAGGTGCTTGCATCAAATAGGAATCCACAC
This sequence comes from Pinus taeda, assembly GCA_000404065.3. Lineage (NCBI taxonomy): Eukaryota > Viridiplantae > Streptophyta > Pinopsida > Pinales > Pinaceae > Pinus > Pinus taeda. The sequence continues at coordinate 4,996 of APFE031431703.1, forward strand.
TCCATGGTCGAGGTCAAACCGAAGGAATGACAAGAGATGTCAATATGGGTGAAATTCCAATGAGTTATGTGGTTGTTGCCCTTATGATAATTGTAGAACAAAACACATATGGTTGAGGTGTGCAGAAAAGAAGGGGGACATAATTATTATTGCAATATATTATGTGCAGGATGTGTAAATCCAAAAATATCCTTAAAAGCACCAAGAAAATAAGAACAAAAGGAGCTATGGGTGCACAAGCATCTTTGAAGAAAATTTAGATATGCAATCTTCGAGAGAAAGCTTTTATTCAACGATGTCCAAATAATAAAGAATAATGGAATAAAAAATTAAATCAAGTGTGAAATAAAGTATCCATTCAAAAATAGGCTTCATTTTATGCACTAAATCAAGGAATAAAAGAAGAGACTTAGAGTGAAGCCTATGTAGAGGAAAATATTCATTCTATTTTAGTAGTGGCAGACTTGAGGAATCATGAGACAACAAACCATAGAGATATTAGAACCCATGGAGAAGCGGTTACTCATTTATTAGAGTTGGAATTGATTAGGGAACAAATAATGATGATCAAAGCTAAAATTTTGTGAGTATTATGGTTTTGAGTCGTACACCATATTTATAAGAAAGTTTATGGTGTTATCTTTGACATGATGTATTGATCCAAAGAGTATATTTCATTATGTGTTTAGTATCTCCAATTATGGAATATGAGAACTATATGCACCTAAGTCAAAACATAAGCCTAATGAGACTATGTGTAACCTCATGCATTGAGAAACCACATGACAAAGGAAAGTTTGTGGCCAACTAGAAAACACTTTGTTTGATTGCTTGTGTCATACAAAACCACTTAATTCATTTTTCATTGTAAGTAGAAACCATATGAGGATATGATTAAGAAACACAAGTTTGTGAGGGGTGGGGAACCTATGGACAAGGACTTTTGTAGAGATTTTTTGTTCCTTGAGAATGTGGTGTAGGAGCATCAATAGTATGGTTATAGGTAAGACAAAACCCAAAGCATAGTTAGGGATAAGGTGAGAAAACCTAGGATGATGATGATGTCGATGTAGGGGAGTTAAAGGTACAATTACAATTTTGAAAATATGTGGTTCAAGGATGGTTGAATGAAGCATGTACAAAAAGGAAATTCTAGTAGACCGATGGTTCCAAGGGTTGGCCAGCCATGCATTCTAGTGCATGGTTGTTCCTTTATATGGATATCAACATGTTGCAAATGTTTGTAAATTCCAGGTTGGAAAAAAAAAAACAAAAAACCTAGATTACAAAAAAAAGAAAAAAAAAAAACCTATTTCTCTATTAAGAGATTGTGTGAGAGTTAATGAGAGAAATATATTGTTCTTCTTATTGAGAATGTTGTTTTCCAATAAGTGTGAATTGTATCCAAGTAAGAAAATATTTGTAGTATGATATTTTGACACAAAATCTCGTTGTAATTTTGTTTCTTAAATGTTTTTTTATAAATAATATGTAATGTTAAGTGGTTAATAAATGAATATAAGAAAATCTAAACCATTAAGATATAAATATAAATATCTTTGTAATTTTTGTTAAATGTTTTTTTAAAGAAAATATGCAATGTTGAATGGTTAATAAATGAATATAGAGAAAATCTAAACAATTAAGATATAAATATAAATGATATAAAGAAACTAATAAAAATTTACAAGACATGTCGTACTCTCTTTTCGTTTCTAATTAAAAAAATAGCGTTTTTTATTCTAAAAAATAACACTTTTGATTACATAATACGTCACAATCAGCCTCCTTTTAAAATGTAAATACCACGTTCACTAAATTACGTGAACTGCTTCTCTTTCATAACTAAACAGCAAGACTTAATTTATAGAGTCAATCACACTTTGAATAAAAGAAAATGCGAACACAAACCAAGACCTTTAAAAAAAAGCCAATTTTAATGTGAAAGGAATAACCATTCAAGATCTTCCAAATCCAACTCGATAACGTGGCACTTTCAACCAGCTTCATATTCGTTCCAACTCTACAGTAGATTGGAATGGAATATCAATCTGAAGGCCGTATCCAAAGCTTTCAATGAAATCAACGGGGTCACTCTTTCACAATGGACGTACCTATGGACTCAGTTTGATAATTGATGCCGACAACGACGATTCAACACGCAGGCGCCGCAGTCTTCGAAGGGAAAATATGGTGCGGTCAGTATCAACAACAATAAATATATGAACGATAGTCAGTTACGCGGTGGTGTGAGGAATATGTCGCAACTAGCTCACATTTTTTTAATTCATCTCCGTTTGGGTTTCAAGTTCCATTCGCCTTCCAAAGCGATTAATATGACGAAATTTCCAGAAGAGAAGAATTTGCAGTAGTCTATAACGCTACTTTTTTAAAGCCTTTCTGGTGGATTTTTCCGGTCAAAATCCGGCAGCAATTCATTGGAATCCCAAGTTTGATAGCTAGTTTCTGCACAATCAATGGCTCCCAGGGGTTTTTCAGGGCGATGAATCCAAATATGCAGTTAAAAAACCATTTTAACTACTAAAAAACAAGATTTAACCTCATTTCTTCCGTCACCGGAATCTCCAAAAAGTCGCATTGTAGACAACTCCGAAGAATTTCCGACACAAATCAAATTTGAGAATATAAGAGGCGCGAAGATTCTTACTTTGTATTGTGCCATGTGAATAATGATTTTTATTTATTTATTTTTTTCGCCCTCTGAATTAATATACGTGGTCGCTCTCCAGAATGGCCACTATAGCTCGTAAGGACTTAACCTAGACGTGTAAGGACTTACCCTAGACTTGTAGGAACTTAACCCACACCGCTGTTGAAACATGAAATCATACCATCGGTCATCCCTCACAATCCTCTTTTGCAGTTCTCGTTGTCTATCGATAACTTTCATTCAGTCTCTCTCGGGCAATAATGTCTCCTGCCATATTACCTGTTTGATCTAGGCGTACCCAAGCTATGGCACTGTGCAAGCGCCCTGGGAGGTCGACGTGGATGATTACGACACGGAATTGTTTGATTCTTTAGCTTTGGACGATATCTTTTATGTTGGTTTGATTCTTTGGCTTTGGATGATATCTTTGTTGTTGAGGATGATGATTAATGTTCACTAAAAACTAAATTTTGGTCTTAAAAACAAATTATTTAGTAACCAAATTTTGGTTTATCAGAAACAAATTATTTAATTTGATTTAAAATTTTATGCCTAAATATAATTTATTTTTACTTTTAAAATTAATTTAAATAAAAACTAACCTCATTTTACAAATAAAATGCCTTTAAATAAAGGCTAACCTCTATGTTAGAAAGAAAAACCATTTATTCAATGAGATGGGATGCTGGGAGCTATTAATTCTTCCCAAAATGACCTTCCTCGTTAACTCCTATAAAATATAAATTTTGAATTGATGTGAACTAATCTTTATTTTCCAAACTAACTGTTTTCGAAACCATTTTTGAATAATTTAATTCTTCCAAAAATATTTTGCCATTTCAAAAAAATATAAATCATATGAAGCTTAAATTTAATGTGAATTAAATTTCATAAAAACCAATTAATTTAATATAAACTATTTATATACTGTCGTACGAACCTAAAACTTAATGTGAGCTATATTTCATAAAAACCAATTAATCTAGCTATTACTATTTATATGCCATTGTCTGAGCAAACTAGAGTTGCTAATACCTTGCAGGAGGAAGGAAGGCACAACAACATCCTCAAATACATCCTCCTTCCTTTGCTACAAGGGTGTTTCTCATGTTCTTAACACTATAAGATCGTGATTAACATGTTAAAAGAAGAATTAAACTAAGTTTTTATAATGAAGAATTTAAATTTAGGACAAAGAAGGAAGATTTTGGGCATGCAGAATTATGTTTGACAGGAAAAGAAAAAAATTATGGTTATCACAACAACACCACCTTCACTATAAGATCGTGATTAACATTTTAAAAGAAGAATTAAACTAAGTTTTTATAATGAAGAATTTAAATTTAGGACAAAGAAGGAAGATTGTGGGCATGCAGAATTATGTTTGACAGGAAAAGTAAAAAATTATGGTTATCACAACAACACCACCTTGGAAAAATATTAGAAAAATACAATATCGCTGATACAAAATGTGTAGTGGGTACACTTTTTGCTTCTTATTTCAGATTAAGATCTAAACAATGTCTGATTACTATGAGGAAAACGAATAAATGTCCAAAATTTTACTATTGGAGAAAAAGAATAAATGTCCAAAATTCTATATTCTTACGCATACAAAGTTTTATGTCTATTATGGTATGCACTTGTTCTTCCATTTTATATGAGTGGGAGTAGTAACTACCTTGTTTGTAAATCTATGGAAGGAAAATTGCAATGCAATTAAGTGGATTATAAGATATATTAAAGGCTCAATTGATTATTTTTGTTTTTTAAAAATAATGATATCTTGATGGATCTAACATAAGCCAAGAGGGATTCAATTTCTTCATGTGCAATTTTTTTTTTATGAGTAAACATTATTTAAATGTTTTGTATAGTTATTTAATTTTTATTTTTATTTTTAGATTTCTTAAAAAAAAGGTTTTTGGCCGACATGAACAAAATTTCAACTTTGATGAAACAATTGCTTATTTAGCAAGTGATATGGACTCGAGAAGATCCACAAAAGTTTACATTTATACTTTTGGGAGGGTTACGGTGTTGTGTGTATCTACATTGTAAAGCGTGGTTGATTCTTTCCATCAACATATCAACCTCATTTCAATGAGAGTGACTTGCTGTTGAGGTTTGAACAATCGGTGGAGGGTGCACCACTTGTAGAGGATGAGTGGCTCCATCCTGGCCCCTGATTGAAACTTTCATATTTGTTAATGGTCTTAGATCCGTTGGAGTGTGTGCCTCAACATTGATCTGTGGATGATCTATTGGCTCTAGATCTCAGAGGGTGATCTCTGAAAACTCAGAGATCAAAGTGGAGATTTCAAGGGAGTTTAGGTGCAAGTATGTACATAGAAGTCAATCCTGTACCCCTGTGTTAGCTTGAACATCAGTCAGGGAGTTCGCCTTCTGCTTGGCATGGGTGAATATAATTGATTCTTGATGAGCTATAATTGTGGCAAGGTATTCATGCTATCATCTAATCTCAAGGCAAAGGAGCTCTTGTGTGAGAGGGAGAAGATGTTTGAATTGGGTAATAAGGATACTTGGACCAAGGCTTCCAATTATGCAACATTATTTTTGTCTTCGTCAATGTAGCCAATGATTTCTCCATTGTAATTTCTTATAGCTCCATTGATTCTAGCTTCCCATGGGTTAGACTTTGAGGCCTCGTCAAAGTTCAGTTTGTAGTGGAGTGCTAAAGGTGGCGCTTAGGAATTGGAACCTATTTCCTTGGGTTTGGAAGAATAATGCCTATTATGGAGTGATCACTATTTAATTTCCACCAACACAGAATAACCTTTTCTTAGGGAAGACGAGGAAGATCCTTGTTACCTTAATTGATTAAGAATAGAGTTTCCTCAGGGTTTTTGTTGAGAAGGATCTAGATGCTATCGAGGGGTTTGTGCTTATTGTTGAAGGTACATTGGTTACATTCTTTCCAAATAGTCCACATCGATAGTCTTTGGGCAAGTATCAATAGTTTGTTGAGGAACTAGCTTTGATAGGGGATTTTAGGCCATGTTTTGAGATTTTGGACCAGGTCTGCACATGCATTGTCTATTTTGTTGAATCTTGTTGTCATTTTGCACCAAAGACCATGTGGTAGTTCACAAGTGATGAGCAACTGATCTATGGTTTCCTACTATTGTATGCATAAAAAAAAACATGATGGTCCTTCATATCATTTTTTCTTTAGGTTCTTCCATTTTAAGAATATGCATCTAGAAAGGAGCTAGTGGAAGGTGGTTAACTTCAACCATAAACCAGTATTTCAGATATACTTGCAAAAAGGATCGTGATTAGTTTAAGGAGCTTGCTAAGATAGGAGTTAGGCTTCATACCTATGTAAGCCCCAACATATCAGTATCCCCATCGCAAGATATCTATACACTTTTTTCTTTCTATTTTCCTTCTTCTTATTTTTGTTTATTGATTCTAAGCATCTTCACTACTTCCATCTTTGTAACCACCCCTCTCACATTTACCAAAATTTATAGCTTTCTAGGGTAAGCGCGAGGAGAGTGTCATTATAACATGGTCTGACGTCCAAGTTCCTTTTATGGGAGTGGAACCGACACACTAACATTTCTAGACATCCTACAATATCTACAAAACACCTAAGAGATAAATAAACACCCCAGATGATCAATCCCTGAGCCAGATCCTTGTTTCTCAGACCTAACACTCCATACACATGCATAACAAGGAAAGGGTGTAGTTATAGGCCTCCAACCCCGCATATAGGCTTGCTTCCATGAGATTATGGCATAGTTTCCCCTATTCTATGCCAGTGGTGTTGATATCTGAGACACTTTTCTAGGCTGGCTTCCAGACCACTACCCAAATCTTCTGGTAACTTTCTAGAATTATATTTCACATAATGACAAATCTAAACATTCAAACTTGAATTAGGAACTTGACCTAGACTTCCTAGAACACACTAGACATTTCTTCAAACATATGGAAAACATGTAATCTACAGGTCATGAATGCATATACGGTCATAAATTGATGGTCATCATGTGAGAATCAAGAAGAAGGATAAAATCCCTCTCTAACTAGCTGCAATAACCCTTGTTATTCCATGCATTTATCAACCATTCAATAACTTATCGAAACATGTCAAGATCCATACATAGAATACATCAAAAAACCAAGAAATAACCAGTATAGAAATTATGGAAAATTAACCATAACATTATCATCATAATCAATAGAAATTCTCATAGATCAAAATAGGAAAATGTCTCATATTAACATGCGAAAATCCCAACCAAGTCAGGGAATTCCACGTACCACTCGACCATAAATTGGGCTGAACCAAATTTCTCTTTTAGCCAACCACCCCCATGCCATATTCCAAGAACAAATGTGGGATCTCATGGAATAAACCAAAACAAAACAAAACCTAGTGCTTCCAGAGGCCAAACCACCTCAATCCTCAATCACAGTGATTCGGCATCTATGGTCTATAAATCATTACCATTAACCAAATTAGACTCTACCCAACCTGCCCATGATTCCAGGTAATAGTATGTCAACCCACAAAATTCCAATGCTCCAAAGTGTTTGCTCCAAAAGCAGTTCTAGGGACTAGCAACTCAACCCACCAAGGGCTCTAGAGCATTTATCCCAACTAACAGTTTCAATAACTAGTAACTCAACCCAAGTTATTCCAAGGCTTCCAGAGCATTTATTTTGACCTATAGCCATAAGGAACTTGTTCACCAATCAGAAAAATAAGTGGAAGAAACCCACAACACCATGTTTATTCAAGAAACTGAAAGGAAATGCTAAAACCATTGTTAATCAAGGCAAATGTCCATGCCAATGTCAACACATAAGCATAGAATCATATGGATATACCATACATCCAAAAATCGATAAGGAAATCACACATCTAACCTGTTACCTATAAGGTAAATCAACTGTAGTTGTTGATCCCACTGTTTCCTTGTTCTTCCCTGCTTTCCTTTCCCTTCTTTATCAAAATCCAAGTGAATGATACAATGCTACAAGCATTCTCCAAGAATTCTGTAAGTGTGCAAGAGTATGAGAGAACAAATATAAATTCACAAAATGCTAGACTAATAAAAGTTATGAACTGGTCCTTAGAAGCCTTTTTATAATTGAGGCCTCCATTTTCTACATTTTTCATTTTTCCTGTAATTTCCTTTGCATGAAAATGTGTGTCTCTTCACATTCATTTCCTCTTATTTTCCTTTATTTTCATAAATAAATGCCAAGTATTTCCTCTTTTCCTAGATGTCAATGCCTTTACCAATTTCCATAGCCATTATTAATCACAAATGATGCCCACTAAAGTGTTTTTCCCAACGTTTAGCTTCGAATACGTGTCCCATGAAATTGGTCGTATTTTATTTACATGGAAAATCAACCAGGGGTTGTTACAATATCCCTGCTTGGTGTCTCAATGTAGCAAAGTTGTGGAAGATGCAAAGTTTATCTTGTTTCAATAAGTACAAACTTTAGTTCTCCCTTCTCTCTAGGCATGAGATTGAATTATGGGGACATGGTAGTTGTTGGTGAGATTGGGAAATTTTTGCCATGATTCATCCCAAAACCTCGCGTATTGACAATCCGTAATTCTCCTAAAAGGAGTGTGATTGAACTATGGATTTATTGGACCATTCTAGGTTCTAGATTAGAGAGCTCTTCGGAGAAGACCATCAGCATAAAATATTATGCCTTTCTTGAGCCTTAGCATATTTCATGTGTCATAGGTGTGCCCATGGATTAATGGAGTACTTGACCCATCTCCACCATATTTTGGTACCCAGGGCTCTCCTAACAATTTCAAGATCTCGTAAACCTAGGCCTCATTCCTCCTTGGTCAGGAAAATACTTTCCAATTTGATGAGTAGCCATTTTTGCTCGAGTCTTTTACCACACCATAAGAAGGTTCTTTGGATATTTTTTATACATTTTAAAACCCAATTGGGAATTGCTAGAATAGATAAAAGATAGATGGGTAGAGAGTGGAGCACATACTTGAGAAGAATAAGGTGACCAACAAGTTTATTGAGAAGGTCTCTACAGGAGGAGTGTTTGATGGTTGAGTCTATAAGGGGGGATCCCAGGTACTTGGAAGGAAGGTTAGAGACCTTGAAGCCCAAACTTTTCATGATGTGTGCGTAGGTGACTTGGGGAATGTTGAATAAATATATAACATATTTTTCCATGTTTATGGTAATTTCTAAGGTTGTGAGAATTTATGTGGGAATCGCAACATATTTTTTTTCAACCATCGATCGGGTAGGTTATAGTTGATATTTGAAACCAGAGGAATGGTAATACAAAAGCTACAATGAAACACTCCCCAAACAAGACTCAAGATTGAGATGGGTGGAAATAGAATGTGGTTATAATTCGATATTGTGGAAGTCATTAAGGCTAATTAGGTTACATGGGACATTTTCATTCAGGCCGAATGGATTTTATTTTTGGAGAAATTCGAAAGATTTGATACTCAAATTTTGTTAGAATTTTCTAGGAGTTGTAATAGCAACAAATCCCTGCTTCAGACACTTACTATTCCCATGAGAAAAGTGACATTAGCAGCTAGTACTAGGATTCCCATGACTAGTGAAAAATGGTATAAGAACATTAGAATTTCTAATGAAGCCTAACATCCTTTCATGGAATATCCTACGTCAATACCTCTCCTAAGGAAGGGAGTTAAAATGGAGTTATTGCAACTAGTATGACATGATGTTTCTTATTTTGCACAAAAATTCATTACATGCAAGTGATGCTCTAACAAGGTTTTCCATTACCATATTCATATTCTCATGAATTTGGGCAGAATAAAACCGATGAACGTGCCCTATTTTTTGTTGAAGTGTGTGACTAAAATGGTTTTCATTGTCCAAAGGAGGAAAAACCTTGAATTGGAACTCTTCCATAAAGTACTTATAAAGATTATTGTTAAGGAAAAGTTGACCAGTATTGGACTTCTAAAGCCAAGGGCATTTTCATACCTCTCAAAAATAAATTAGCAACAAGGGGAAAGGAGGAGTCTACTCCACATAGAAACCCTAAGAGATGATACCCTACAGAAGCATTTCAGATGGAAAAAGGTAAGAAATTCGAGGAGACTCTTATTGATGTTATGAGTGATGATGAATCAGGGTTGAAGCCAAAATTTGAGCTAATATATATGGACATGGGTCACACTGGTGTTGAACATTTCTCACTTCAGAGTCAAAGTGACTACCCACTACAGGAGGAGACATGTAGTTTCAAATGGGGATTGCCGATGATAGGTTGAATAAATTAAGATCAAAAGGTAAGGTCATCATGCCTAAGCACTTTAAATTTTGAAGACTCACTTATAAAACATTGTTAAAGAAAAACAAGAGACTTATGCTACAAAATCAGAACTTAAAATGTCGACTACAAACATTTAGGCTAAAACATAAAAATATGGACACTTTGAAGGCTATTGATGAGGATAAATGGCTTGAGGTTATGGCTAATAAGTACTCCTAGGAGTGCATGATAGAGGCCCAACACCTCATCAATAGTATTCTTGATGATATCCTTACAAACATTTATGTCTTTATGCAATTAAAAATTTGCCACAGTGGCGAAATAGGGATGACTTGTTTGAGCTTGGGATAAATGATAAATAAACCCACATGAAGGTGATTGAAAATATGAGGAAAAGGTGGTTCACCATGTACCTACTTCAATAAGCCAAGTGGGGTGTTGAGATCAAGAAGTGGAAGAAAAAATCCTTAAAAGAAGACGAACTTGAGGTGATAGTGGTCGACTTAGTAATGCATGGGCTTACCCCCCAAATTCCTTCAAGAATCTACTATGTCTATTTGCATGAGAATTGGGTAATTTTGAAGCTGTAGCAGATCATAGTAGATAAACCTCATGGGATCTCATAACCTTAGGATTTCATGGGCATGTATTTCAATGTCGATAATTCATAATAAAACCTTCTTTATGAATTTTATATTTTCACTTCTATCTTACCAAACGACTCAAGGTGGAACCCTAATTCATTTGTGGTAGATATTCATCT
>APFE031431703.1:15732-57817 GCA_000404065.3 Pinus taeda
GGGCCTCCATGATACAATTATTATTATAAACAAGAGGCTTCATATAAATTTTGTCATCAAAATATATAAGTCATCACATTCAGAAAGTGTGATACACATACTATGACCAAAAGGTGGAATGAGCCACCTCAGCATGAAGATTCAGCCACCAAAAGCAGCAATGACAGCTACAGGTAGCAGGGCCGAGAAAAGCTTCAGCATGACAGAGCATAAAGACACATCATTTACATCATTCAGCATTAAAGCAGAAACGCTCAACCGAATCACTCTCTTCCAAAGGTCAAGAAGAGGCCTGACAACATTAAAGACCATTTATCTTACACTCCGACTAGCAATAACTTTCTTATCTGATAGTTTGTAAAGTTGGTGAGCATAGTTAATGTATCAAGTGACTCAGCAGTTAGATATTTTGTAAAACCTATTTGTATATATTCCCCCTCGCACAAATTTGAAAGGAGTTGTTGTTGGTTTTGTTATTCTCTTATGAAAAAATGAGAACTCGGCTGTAACTTGCAGAAGGATGTTATAAATAAAGCTTGGAGTTTACAGGAACTGAGTATGACTGGTGCATGCTGTGATTGGAACAATTGAATGCTACAGGATTCTAGTGCTATGACTTGATATAATAAGTGTTTCTCTATCTCTGTTAATGTTTTCTATTATTTACGCATAACTCTCACATGTTGTTCTAAATCTAGGAAAGAAAGAAAAAGAATAGCTCAGGATTTGTCCATGGAGACACCCTGATCTCAATCTATCTTCACTATAAATGTTTTTCATAACTTTCAGCTGTTTAAATTGGAATTCTTAATTGCTCCAATAAGCTCTGAATACCTCACAGTCACTATTTGGTAATTCATTTATGCTACTAAGTAGAGATTGTCGTTCAAATTGATATCACACTGTTAGTAACTTCACATCCCATTGTTTCACTCACTAAATCGGAAATTATATTAGCAATAGCCATCTAGCCTTGCAACAAAACTCTCTCCATCATAGGCACCAGAACTATCTCATTTTTCTTACTCCATATGCTCAATGGATTAGCATCTTCTGAACTCTTCATGCCCTTCTTACAAAAAAATTTCATCAACTAAAGTCTCAAACAGGAAACTGAAACTTTAAACTAGCCTAAGATACTCACAAAGCACAGCTGAAACTTAAAGAGAGAGCCCTCTCTGATTATAGATAGGCTAGGATCTATGATCCAAAGGTTGGTTAGTGGTTACCCCGACCGTATTCCCTGGGAGTCATAGGGAACAACTTGGGTGTTAACAGTCCTCATTGCATTGAGTTCCTCCATGAGATGAGGAAACTTTTGCTGAACTTGGTCCCTGGTGGGCCACTTGCCCTAGTGAAGGAGTTGGCCTGCTTTGACAACTCGATACAGTTGGATCTTCTGCTAGTGACTATTCTTGATCTGCATTTCCATGAACCGATTAGTTGTAGCTTGTTCCATGCAATATGGATTTAACTCTGTTGGTGTGAGTTGTTCTGCAATGTTGGATGTGTGTAGTAATGGTGGAAAGTATAGTCGAAGGTAGTCCACATTGAACACTAGGTGCAGGCCAAGGAATGGGGGAATGTTGAGCTCAAATGCATTGTCTCCCACAACCTTGGTAATGGTGTCAGGACCATATTGGAGTGGCTCGAGTTTTTGTTAGTCTTCAGTAAGGCATTCCTTTTGCAAATGCAACCAAACATTGTTGCCCACCTTAAACTTGTGTGGCACCCGATGTTGATCATGTCGCTAAATTTTACTTGGCATTTGATTTCTCCATAATGTCATGGACTTGCTCGTAGATATTTTGGATGTGCTCAATGAATTTTTTTTCCTTATCTATTTCGGACTGGACATGAGCCAAATCTAGTTGAGTAGTTGCAAATGGCATGGCCACATCAATGGGACATAGTGGCTGGAATCCCAAGCCCACCTGAAAAGGGATGTGGTCGGTCGAGTTGTGGAGAGCTCGATTATAGTTTTGTTGAACATAGGGGAGGGTCTCATTCCATGTGCATGGATGCTTTGAGTTTTACATGCACAGAAAGTGTATGATAATTTTGTTGACAAACACTGTCTGGTTATTAGTTTGGGGAAGGAAGGTTGTGGACTTAGTGATTTTGGTGTCTAGTATCAACCAGAGACTGGGCCAAAATGTACTAAGAAACCTTCTATCCCAATTTGAGATGATAGACTGTGGGATCCCAAAGTCTACCCACACTCATTCAAAGAAGAGTTTAGTGGCTTCTGCTGTGATATTCTTCTTGCAAGCCACAATAATGGCCATATTTCAAAACCTATCGGCGACCACAAAAAACATAGTTGTTTCCATGCTTAGTAGAAGGAAGGCTCAACATTTAATCCATGGAGATGGATTCCCAAGCTCGACTAGTGGTAGGTAGCACAGTATAAATGCCATGCTTGTTGATAGTCGATTTGGCAATGGCGCAAGAAGTGTAGGATTTGTTGTACTTTCTAACGTCTCATTGAAGATTCATACAACAGAAATACTTTTGTAGTACTGCCACCTTTCTCGACCACAAAATTCCTTGCAACTAGATAGTAGTGTGCTTCCCAAATCATCTTGGAATGCTCGCTTGAAGGAGCACAAAGCCGATCTAGGTGGCATAACAAGGCATCCTGCAGGTGAAAATATGAAACATGCTGACCCTCTAAGAGTATCTAGTATGAGTGGCTAAATTCTGGGTTGCTTTTGTAGAGAAGTGGCCAATAAGATGTTTCTTTCCCACAAGAGTTGAGCATGGTGGTTAATGGCACGATCGGTGGTCGACTGAGGCGATATGCAACATTATTGGTGTTGCCCTTCTTATACTTGATATTCAAATGGAAATTTTGCATGTATGTGGACCACTTTTGATGGCGATCATTTTTTAACTTCCCTTGCATCGGTATGAACTACAGGGGTTAGGGGTCTGTGTGGATGACCATTTCCTTCCCCAAAATGTAATTCTTCCATTATCGGTAGACCTGCATAATGTAATACATCTCTTTGTCATAAGTGGGATACTTTCAGATTGTGTCTGAAAGTGTCACACTGTGATATGCCACTGGATTCCCATGTTGAGTAAGGAATGGCCTAATAGCATAGTTAGAGGCATTTGTCTCAGTCTCAAATGGTTGTGCCAAGTCTGGTAATGCAAGCACTGGTGCCAAGAAGAGGCGATGTTTCAACTCTGTGAATGCCTTATATTGAGATTCATACTAAAAGAATTTTTATTTCACTCCTCCCTTGGTGACTTGACTCAAGGGCCAAGTGATATGAGAAAATCCCAAGAAAAACCTATGGTAGAAGTTGGAAAGACCTAGAAAGCTACAAATCTCTATAAGATTGGTTGGAGATGGTCAATCCTGAATGACTTGGATCTTGGCTGGATCCAAATGCACCCCCTATTCATCAATAATGTATCCCATTTACTAAACTTGGGTCATGCCAAAAGTGCATTTCACCAAATTAGCACATAACTTGTGTTGCCACAATGTTTGGAGAACCCGTCGGATGTCGTGGAGGTGCTCTTCCCAACTCTGGCTAAAGATCAACATGTCATCCAAGTATACCACTAAAAATGAGTTGGTGGATGGCCACAATATGTCATCCATTAGCCTCATGAAGGTTGCAGGAGCATTTATCAACCTGAAAGGCATAAATAACCATTCAAAAAGACCCTCCTTTGCTTTGAAGGAAATCTTCCACACATTGGAGGATTCAATTGGTACCTCGTGATATCCTGACCTCAAATTGATCTTGCTGAAATATTTTGCCCCCTTCAATTGGTCCGGAAGGTCATCAATCCATGGGATTGGGTACCTATTCCAGATAGTGATCTTGTTCAGTGCTCGATAGTCAATACAAAGTCTCCAAGTCCCATCCTTCTTCTATACCAACACGATCAGGCTCCCACAGGGCAATGAACTTTGTCGGATGTGACCTTTCTATAAAAATGCCTGAATCTGCCTCTTGATTTCATCATTCTCTAGAACAGAGCATTGATAGATTGGTCCATTGGATAGCAGCACACTTGGGGTTAGATTGATGGAGTACTTGACCTGACAGAGCAGATTAACCCCTGCAAGGGAGGTGAAGATGTCCTCGTACTCCTCCACGACCTTGTCCACGTGTAGTTGTCATGCAGAGGGGCCTTGTCTAGAGGTTGTGGCCACTGTCTTCTTCCTTCCTTGGGGGCGTATCTTGAGAAAAATAAATTTTCCAGTTTTGGAAATGAGCTTACTACATTTTTTTGCAGTAACCAAAGAGATGGCGGTAGGTGGTGCAACCTCCGGTATCCTGTACAACTTATTTCCTAAAGCAACAATAACAACATGAGGCCTTGAATCATATACATCATGTCACTTCCACAAATATGGTTGGCCTAATAATACATCACAAACATCAAGGGGGGAAACGTCACGCAATACCTCATTAGTGAAGGGCTTGATGTTGTATGGAAGGTGAAACTGCTGGCTCACGCAAAGATCTTATCCTTGGTGAAGCCACCCGATGATGTATAGTTTTGGATGTGTTGTGGTCAGTAAGCCTAGATTATTCACATCCAATATCGAAATGAGTTTCTTATGGCTCCCGCTATTGATAATGAACCGTAGTAGAGAGCCCATTACCCACATCTCGGAGTGGAAGAGGCACTCCTCCTCGTCTGGATCTTCGGGTTCCTCCTTCTAGATCTTCGTGGTGGCAACGGTGGCGTTTGGCTCTACGTCAATAATATGATTCCTTTTCTAATTCCCCTTATTGGGTTCTAACTCAGAGTCTAAACATGCATTTGATTTTGAATACTTTAGCTCGGCCACCAGTCACTGCTTGGCCTGACACTCACTTGTGTTGTGAGTGGAGCTCTTATGGAATTCACATCACTTTCTCATGTCCTTCCTCAGCTTCACATTATTGTTCTTTGCTTGAGGCTTTAGAAGGTTTCCCTGGGCCACCTCACCTTGGCTTTGTCCTTTATTCAGCAGTTTCGGGGTGCCTTTCCCTCGCTTTGGATTTGCAGATCCAAAGTCTCGCTTCTTCTATTTAAGCGTATGCTTGACCTTGACAACGTATCAATACGTCGTGGCAAGCAAGGAGATGTATAGGAAATGCATCTCATTCTGGATGTACCTGTGTAGGAATCCATGGTATTTGAGTATGAAATGTAGCTTAGAGTTCTTGATACCAAACTTTGTTCAAAGGGTATGAAAAATATTGTTAAACTCGGGCACATCTTGGTCCCTTCTCTGCCGCAGCATGGTCCACTTTATGTATTTATCCTCATATCTTTTGATAGGATAGTACTACTCCTCGATGGCATTCCAGAATGAATTCCAAGTGGGTGCAGCTGAAAAATGTGAGGCTGTACTTTCATCCTTCTGCTTGCAGTAGGTTTCCCACCAGTCCTTGATGTGGGGGGTGGCTTTGAGAAGAGAGAAAGTAATCTTTTCCTGGTCAGAAAAATCATGAACAAAAGAATATTGTTATAGCATACCTAACCATTTATCTATAGCGTCTACATCTATATGACCCTCAAATGTGGGAATGTCAAAGTTAACTTGTACCTTCAAGGGTGTGGCACTTCCAGAGTAGCTGCTGGAACTAGATGTGTCACCACTTGGTAGCCGCTGAAGGATCTGGGCAAAGTTGTCCATAATCGCATTCCTTTGTCACTCGAGGGCCTTTTCAAGAAATATTTTGATAGGATCTCGTTATCACTCATCTTTCTTTTCATCCACCATGGGAGGCTATCGGGATATGCAAGGCTGGTCTTGCAAAGGTTCGTTCAGTTCAAGCCCTAACTCCTTATATCATGACCTTGTTGGAGACATGGAAACGAAAATAGAGAAAGAGTAGACTCCACTAATACCATTGATCTATATTTAAATAGGAATGCAACAAATTACAGAGATAACCATAAATACAGAGCTACAATAGAAATAATACTTCATCTCTTTAATCTAAAATGTTGAAAGATGCCTACAAACAGAAATGGAAATAAACTAGCTCGGGCGATGGTAGCTTATCTGTTAGGAGAGATGTGGCAACTACATGCCTCTAAAATATATTACAATGAGGCTCGAAGGCTTATTTATTATTGAGAAACAATGGAAAACCATAAACATCCAAAACCATAACCCTAGGAGATGAAGCGCCAAACTATGGGCCCCGTTTTGGGCAAATTGGGACATCAACTTCCCTGGGTCGCAACTTTGGCATGTGACCTTCATTTGATGGACAAAAAACTTCACTGGAAAGATCTACCAGAGGGCTACAACTTTGGTAAGAGAAATAGTAGTCCATGGACCCATGTTCCTCCCAGTTTTCCCAAAAAACGTCGTTTAGAGACTCAAAACGGCTCCGGAAGTTCAAAGCCCGAAAAACTACCAAAAATTGTAAATTATGCTAGAAATAAGGAAACTAAAAAACTGAAAGAAACAATAGTGGGGGTCCAACTAGAATTGGTAGGTGGCCACCAATATCCACCTCGATCAAGGTCTCCACATTTTTTCCCACGTCTGTTTTGGAAGAACATTGGCATCAAACCCTAGATCCAAGATACTTGGTCCATCTCATATTCTCCTATGCTTTCTCACAAAACTGTTGATAAGAAGGGTTCTTATCCTTATTCACACATTTGTAATTAGCTCTTGGAGCACTTCTATTTCCTTCATATTGCATAGTAACTTCATTGAATTATTTAGAAAAGTAGCTAATATTGAAGGGTCTACTTCCTGTGCTATACTGCTTTCTGGTACTTTCTCCTTGCTTCCTAAAGTAGAGGCCTGAGTGAAGTTCTTCTTAGCTTCCATGAATTTTTCTTTATCCTTTTTTATGTCAAAGTCTACTTCCTTTTCACTAGCTTTATGCACCCAGCATTCAGCCTCATGCTGCTTACCCTTGTCCTCTCTTGTGGCCATGCCACTCTGGTCACTGTGCTTATATTATGATCCTCTTCGCAAGTTTCTATCCACATCATTTGTAAGTTCTGTGTCAGCTGTTGTTTCTTTTTCTCTTTCATTTTAACCAACAACAATGAGCACTCTTCTATTTCATTATCGAACTGCCTGCAATATTGACATGAGGGATGATGTGGATTCTGACAATCACACGGGAAGTGTCCTGGCTCACCACAATTGTAGCAAATAATCTAACAATGACCTCTACCAGGTCCACCCCCTCTTCCTCTTCCTCGACCTTGGAATCCTACATGTGCTACTCTTGTGCCCTTATCCTGAGGCTGATTTTATACCTGCATTTGATATGCGGGGGTTTGGTCCATCATTAACTCATAGCTGGGACAATGTCACTCATCATGTTCTACAAACTTATAGAAATTACAAAATAATTGTTGGGGCATCTGAAAAAACTTTTGTAGTAAGTGGTAGTTATCTGTAGCATTCTTTCCACCAACTTGACGAATTATGCAACATAAAGGAGCTCCACTACTTGGTCCCACGATGTATTCAGATTTTAAAGGGACTAGGCTCCCTCCAATCAAATAATTATGATATACTAGACAATGATCATTATCATGTCCTTTGCCCATACATTTGATGCACCAAACTTCTGCGAGCATCTCACTTTGTAGCTCCTTTCCAGATTTCAAGCTCTGCAACTCCATATGCAAGCTTGCTAATTGTGGCTGGATTTGTTGGACTCCAATGTTAGTATCTTCAATTGGTGATGCTTCCAACGTCATTGTGGTCTCAAGAGCTTCCACATGTGTCACAATATTTTGTTGTGATAAAGGCACTCTTAAATGTGGTAGAAGCGACACGATAAACTAGTCTCTATGCTAGGAATATGAGATTATCATATTGGCCTACCGGATGAGGCACTTTAGCCTTTGATCAAAATCCTAGGAGGACTCATCTATCTTCATACGAATCTCTTTGAACTTAGTTACTGGCTACACCTCTGACTTAGGATTTATAAGTTCCTTATTCAGCACTCACTGAGTGTCAGCCGATGATGCAAGGGGGTTATCGGTACAAAATTTGATGTACCATGTCAAAGCAAGATATTGAAAAGCCATGACCAACTGCGATTTATTTACATTTTCATCTATAATATGTTGTGCCTTCGACACAACATTTGCAAAAAACTATAATTGTTCGAGGTCTTCTCTCCCTACCCCCTTAAAAATTAGAATCATCATCATATTCACCATGTTGAATGGTGGAGGTGGAGGTGGAGGTGTGGTGGATGGATGAGGTATCTGCGGGATACCATGCTTAATCAGTTGTACCACATTTCACGATGTTCCTAAATCCATTCCTTCGTCATCACTTGAAGGTGCTTCAATCAACGGACTATACTTTGAGCTCGATCCTTCGTTTCTTCTAAATCATTTACTTCTTTGCGTAGCTCCAAACGTCAACGTAATTGCATAACCCATTTTTCACATAACAACATTTTAATCCAAGTTTTTAATGATTTTAGATACTTATCTCATAGTCCCTTGAAGAGCCTACGCTCTACTTCGCTATAACTAATAGTTATATCGACTAAAAAATTAGTAACAAAACTTCTAAGTGTGCGATCAATCCAATGATCAATGACCCCGTGCGATGTTGCTTTCTGATGCTTCCAGATGCCTCACCAGTTTTGGAGTCCACACTATAGGGTAGTCAAGACTCCATGTCCCCTAACTATCAACCAATCTAGGCAACCACTTGTGTAGTTCGTTAGGGAAGAAATAAAAGAATGCTTTGGTCTAATCTGTGTATAAATATCTCTACAACCAATGTTATTTGGACAATCTAGGGTTACTGTTCTCCTGGGCTACAAACACGTGCACATTTCGGTCAATCCACTTTTTGGTCTCTTTCTTTATAGGAAACCATTTATTCATCATCACATATCTTTCAAATCGATCCCATTCCTGACAACAGAACCATTTGATGGCTACATAGGTCTTGACCTAGGTTCAAAGTTAGTCTCACCAACCAACAAAACCCTACACTGCTAGCTCTTTCGGAAATAACCTATGTAGCACAAGTTGCAGTCTCACAAGAAGCAGTATTGGGGGATGCCACAACCAGATTTCTACATCCAAAGATCAGTATAGGGCTCAGATCTTCCTTCATGCAGATCTATACCCTCCTTTTGTATATTACTACAACTCTATCCAATTCACCTTCAGTTCTTCACAAAGGTATATGAGCATGCTTATCAGACATAAGGTAGATAGATTCACTTCTTTCATGGCCTTAATAGAAAGCCTAGATATTCCTTCGCACAAATATACCCATTCCAAATAGTTATCATAACATATCTAATTATTATGTTCACAGAAATAGACCATTACTCATTTAATTCATAGGTATTAAGGATTTCACAGATTCACGCAGTAAAATCACATTACTTCATAAAAGGCAGATAATAGAGAGAAAACATATTATCTTAAGCATAAGCAAATCATAAGGCACAGATGTAAGTGATTCAACCCAAAACTGCCTTTATTAGATTCTTCATTGAAGCATAGATACTTCAACCCTGTGCACTCAACTACAGGGGCCCGCACATTTAGCTGCGGGCTAGCCAAGGTCTCTGTGCACTTAGTTGTAGAAGCCAAGTTCCCCTTTCACCTAAGTACAGGAAATAGAGCTTCCTACCTTAGCACCTTGTCCTTACACTTTCCCTCATATGACTTACTACGATCATTCTTAGACTCACTAAGACATAACTATTTATACCTTTCAATTACAATACCATGTCCCGCGGCTCATGGGTGAGTCTCAAAAATAGCCTATCACTTACACATACAAGGGTCTAATTCCCCTTTGACCCATTCTTAATTGTGCTCTCTGCTTCCACATTTCACAGAGACTTTACATCATTTACAAAAAAATTTACAAAATGGGACTTTATCTATCAAAACTTGACCATAGGGACCATATCCCAACATGTATTATTATTCCAACCATATTTGTGGAAGTGGCATGCTGTGTATGAGTCTATTCCTCATACTATTATTATTATTTTGGGTGATAATTTATACATGATACTAGAGGTAACACCGCCTACCACCATTTCTTTAATCATTGCAAATAAATGTAGTAAGATCATTTCCCAGACTGGGATATTTATTTTTCTTATGATTATCCCTTAGGGAAAGAAAAATATTGTGGCGATAACCTCCATACAAGGCTCCTCTACACTGTCAGGTCAAGCACTCCATCGATCTCATACTGGGCTCATCACTACCCAATGGACTAATCAATCAATGCTTTGTTATGGAAAATGATGAAATCAACAGGCAGATTTAGCAGTTGTTACAAAAAGGGCACATGAGGCTAAGTTAATCACCCTTTCGGATCCCGATCGTGTTGGCATAATAAGGATGGGACCTATAGGCTCCTTATTGACTATTGGTTGTTTAACAAGATCACTCTCTGGAATAGGTATCCAATCCCACGGATTGATGACCTTCTGGAGCAACTTAGGGTGGAAAAATATTTTAGCCAAATTGACTTCAAGTCCAATTATCACCAGGTACCGATCGAACCCTCTGATGGGTGGAAGACTACCGTCAAATCCAAGGAGGCCCTTTTCGAATGGTTGTTCACGCCTTTTGGGTTGAAAATTTCCCTCGTGACGTTCATGAGTTTTATGCACAACATCTTGCAACTCTTCACCAACTCACTCATGGTAATTTATTTGGATGACATTCTGATCTTCAGCCAGAGTTGGGAAGAGCACCTCCACCATATTCTATAGGTCCTCGAAACCCTAGAGTAACACAAGTTGTGTGCCAATTTGAAGAAATGAAATTTTGGTATGACCCATGTCCAATATTTGGGGTGCATTATTGATGAGTTGGGGGTGCATGTGGACCCAACCAAGATACAAGTGATTTGGCGTTTGCTAGCCCCAACCACTCTAACATAGCTCTGTAACTTTTTGGACCTTTCCAACTTCTACCGTAGGTTCTTGTTGGGGTTCTCTCATATCACTTGGCCCTTGAGTCAAGTCAACAAGGGAGGAGCGAAATAAAATTTATTTTGGTTCGAATCCAAAAAGAAGGAATTTTTCAAGTCGAAGCATTGCCTCTGCTTTGCATCGGTTCTCACATTACTAGACCTGTAGTATCCATTTGAGATTGATACATATGCCTCTGATTATGTTATTGGTGTGGATCTTACTCAATAAGGCATCCACTTGCATATCATAGCGAGAAACTTTCAGACACAATCCTAAAATATCCCACCTATGACAAAGAGATGTATTCCATTGTGCAAGCCTGGTGACAATGTAAGCATTACATTATGGGGAAGAAAATGGTCATCCACATAGACCACCAACCCCTGTAGTTCATACACACACAAGGGAAGCTGAAAAACGATCGACATAAAAAATGGTCCACATACCTGAAACAATTCCATTTGAACATTAAGTACAAGAATTTCATGATCAACATTGGGTGTCACACATCTTCTAGGTGGGTGACAAAGTTTGGTTACATTTGCAGAAGTAGCACCTCGTTGGGCCTCACCACCAGCATTTGCCACTCAGATATTGGCCTTGCATCATCACTACAATTGTAGTGAATAATTATTACGACTTCAGAATTCCACCCTTCCTTGGCCTACACCAATTCTTCAATGTCGATGACCTTTGACCATACTTTCCATCATTATTGGACACATCAAACATTGCAGAACAACTCACACTAGCATTGTTAAACCCAGACTACATGGAAAAAGCAACAATTTATCAGATCATGAAAACAAAGATCAAGAAAACTTGCAAACAATAGATGCAACTGTACTGAGTTGTCAAACTTGACCAACTCCTGCACCAAGGCAAGAGGCTCACTAGGGACCATGTTCCACAAAATTT
This sequence comes from Pinus taeda, assembly GCA_000404065.3. Lineage (NCBI taxonomy): Eukaryota > Viridiplantae > Streptophyta > Pinopsida > Pinales > Pinaceae > Pinus > Pinus taeda. Next base: position 27,585 of record APFE031431703.1, read on the forward strand.
TCCCCATCTCATGGAGGCACTCAATGTAATGGGGACCATTACTTCCTAAGGGGGAAATACTGATCTAGTTGGATATTGGTGGACACGCACATTTTCCACTTGGATCCCCACCACTATTTCTTTTAGTTTTTCATTTTCCTTAATTATAGCACAATTTACTACTTTTGGCAGTTCCTCGGGTCCTCAACTTTAAGAGCCATTTTGAGTCCCTAAATGACGTTATTTTGGGAAAAATGGAAAACATTAGTCTCTAAGTAATGTATTTAGTTTAAATTTGTAGTCCTCGAATAGATATTTCTAACAAGGTATTATGCACGTCAAATAGAGATCATATGCCAAAGTTACGACCCTGAGATGGTTATGTACCAATTTACCCAAACGGGGTCCATAGTTTTGGTGCTTCATCTCCTAGCATTAGGTTTTTGGATGTTTAGGGTTTTCCATTCTTTCTCAATAATAAATATGCCTTCAAGCCTCACTATAACATAGTTTAGAAGCATGTAGCCACCACATCTCTTCTCAGAGATAAGGGACCATTGCTTGAGCTAATTTATTTCCATTTTTGTATGTAAACATATTTCAGTTCTTTGATATTAATGAAATGAAGTTAAATTTCTACTACATGTCTGTGTATATGTGTATTTATGTATTTTGTTGCATTCCTGCATAATTCTGTTAGATAATTATATATTATAGAGCAATGGAACACATGAAATATTGTAGAAATATAAACACAGAAAATGAATAAAACAAGAGAGACACAGATATTTGTGGTTCACCCAATTTGGGCTACATCCACGAAGAAACAACCAGTCCTTCCTTTTACATTATCGAGCAAACTGAAGAAATACAACCTACATTAGATCCACTATAATTCCCTCATCACTGTCAATCTCCTCCCTCTTCCTCATTCAGAATACAGATCTACATAGAAGCAATACAATTCGCTCATATATAGCGAGGGGTTTCCTTCTAGGGAAAAAAACCCTAAATTAAACATAACTTCTACCGTCAAATCTTTGCCTAATGAATGGCCTAGATTGACTACAAAATTACAACATTTTACTAGGCAATTTTGCATCTATTTCTAGTTTCGGTGGCCCCGCCCTCGATCCCCCCGCCAAGGGGGGGCTCCCAAAGGTTGTAGCCACCCCCCATGGACCCCCCTACAACAAATATTTTACTGGCAGCGTTGCCGTCCCATTACGAACTGGGGTCTAATGTGGCGATACCTTTGAATATAGAGGATAATCAGGCTCTACACCCAATAAATTCTAGATCAAATATACCAAGAAATATCCTAAAAACAGAGATGCACCAAAAGTGATCTTCCTATGATGAATGTTTCCTATGCAATGAGCATCATTATAGGCCTTTAATTTAAACTACTTTCTCATAGAATACCACAACCCATAGTCTACTAAACCTTATAATTATTTGAAAATCCTTTTTACAGCAATGACATGACTTTCACGGTGGGGGGCTTGAATATGACCACTAAACCTACTTATTGCATGATGTATAGTCTAGAAATTGTGAGGTAAAGTAGGTTTCCAATCATTGATATGTAGATTTTTTGATTTACAAGAGGTGGCTCATCTTCTTTACATAACTTACAACCAGTAACCATACGAGTTCTAACCAAATTGCATTATTCCATTCCAAATTTATTTAGTGTTTCTCACAAATACTTGAATTGAGAGATGAATATGACATCCTTGGATTGAGAAATTTAGAGTCCTAGAAAAAAGGATAGTTATCCTACCATGGAAATATAAAAGTCTATCTACATACAATTTTCAAATTGATGTTCCAACTACTCCATATCACTTCCAAGGATTATGTCATCTACATGCACTGCCATAAACAATAGGTGGTCATTTTCATACTTTCTATATAGATTTCTATATGTAGTGCCCCTATTAAATCTTTGTTGTTGAGGTTATTTATCCAATATGGCATACCAGGCTCTAGGGGTTTGTTTGAGCCCATATAAGTTCCTTTTTATTTTGCAGGCACCCTCTTTTTTTTGTGAGCATGAACCCTTCTCGTTTCTCAATGTATACTCTTCTTCCATGTATCCATTGAGAAATGTTAAATTCACATCAATATTATACACCTTGATATATTTATGATTATAAAAATAAAGAAACATTCTGATAGCTTCCAATCTTGCTACAAGTACAAAGTTTTCTTCAAAATATATCTCCCCTATTTGGCAATATATTTTGCAGACTAAGTGAGTGTTGTTCCTAATCACTTGACCTTTCTCACTTAGCTTACTTTTGAAGACCCATTTGTTGCCTATGACATTTTTCTCTTTGGGCCTTGGAACAAGCTCCCAATTGTGATTCTTCTCAATTTGATCTAGCTCTTATTTCATTTCCTTTAACTAGGATTTATCCTCACTTTATCGAATGAGATTCTTAGTCTCTATTTGAGATAGCAAAGAAAGATGTTCACAACATGGGATGCCAATGAATGTCCTCCTTGTTTGAAAACCAACTTTATAATTTGAATTTCTGGATGTTGTTTCTACACATAACTTGAGCGAGTTTTTGACCTTGCTGTTGTGCTCATTTCCTTTTCTTCATCTTCATCATTTTCCTCTATTTCTTCTTATTTTGAAAATGCTAAAATTTCTTCTCCTTCCAAGTTCATGTTTCCTTTGGAAGACTCAAATTGTGGTATTATTTCATCCAATACCATGTCATGCAGTCTTTAACTCTCTTTGTCCTTTTTTTGAAGCATTTTTACCCTTTAATCCAAAGTGAGTAACCAAGATTTTTATCATTTATTTTGATAAAGCATTTTCTCCCAAACACCTTGTAGTGTTTCACTGATGCAGGTCTCCCTTTCCATAGCTAATAGGGAGTCTTGTGAGAGTTAGGATTAAGTTTTGTTCTATTTTCTAGATATATTATTGCTTGTGTTGCTTCTCCACAAAAGGTATGGGGTACATCTTCCTCATCTATCATGCATTTATCCATCTCTTGAACTTTTTTGTTCTTTCCCTCTACTACTCCATTATGTTGTGGAGTTATACCCACATATACGCCCTCCTTGTGATATGCTCTCCATAATATTCTTCAAATTCTCCTAAAGTTAAATATCCACCTCTATCTAACCTTAAACATTTTATCTTTACATATTTCTCATTTTCAACCTGAGCTTTGAATATCTTTAAATTCTTAAGAGAATTTAATTTTTCTTTCAAGAGCATTATCCATGTGGCTCTGGTAAAGTCATCAATAAATAAATTAAAATACCTTTCTCCTCTTGGGATTTTTGTCCTAGTAGGGGTACAAAATTAAATGTGAATCTGCTTCATAGGTTTAGATGAAGATAACTCCTTTGTCTTAAATTGATTCCTTATTTTCTTACCAAATTGGCAAGAATTTTCAATTGAATCATCAAGCCTCAAAATATCCTCTTACAACTTTTGGCATGCTAATCTTTACTAAACTGCCAAAATTTATATCGTCAATACTTTTGTGCTACAACCAAGTTTGACTTGTTTTACTTAGGTAGGAATTCACTATGGATTCATGAAACAAGTACACATTATGATGATTCCTTACTTCCTTTCCCATTGAATTGCCCTTTTCTTCTCTTTATATCTCGCAGTATCTAGATCAAAATTTCACATTTTAGCCATTATCACACATTTGACTCACACTAAGTAGATTATGTTTGGTTCCTTCTGTACACCACAAATTTTGGGCCTTCGGGTTTTCATCAAGACTGAATGTGCCCTTCCCCTTAATCCTTGATAGAGAATTGTTTCCAAAGGTGACATTGCTTCCTCTGTCCTTTTTCTCTAGATATAGTAATTTACTTTTATCTCTAATCATTTTCTAGGAAAAACCACTATCTACATACCATTTACCTTCTTATTCATGTGTAGGCAAGGAAAGTCCATACTCCATGGTTTTCTTAGTCTTATATTTCCAACTCTTCTTTTATTTTGGAAAAGCAAGTTGTGAAGAATATTGAGATTTAGAAGCATACTCAAAACAACTTTTGCATTCACTGGCCTTATGCCTTAAATTATTACATTTAAAACATTTGACATTATCCATCATGTGAGAGAAGGAATTTCTATTCCTGGGAGGGGAGTTTTGAGATCTAAAATTCTGATACTTTTTGTATCTGAAATTTTCCTCTCTTTCAACTTTGACTCTTGTACAATTAATAGATGTATGTCGAAAGATATGACATTTACAGAAATAAATATAAAACAAATTAGGGTATCTTAAATTGGAAAGTTTACAGATTTCTATAGGTTGTCGGTACCTATGGTGTCTTGATGATTAAGTCATTCTCCTCTAGTGTGAGCCCTTTCGATGTTAGAATACTTGTTCCAATTTTGAGTGCCTCTCTAGCTTGACTTTAGTTATGCCTCATTGATTTTTCCTTGAAGCACCTTTGCAAAAATCTAAGGTTCTTCAAATCTTTCAGATCTAAAGCTCATCTTACTCATATAAGGCTCTCGTGATCTGGAATATCCAAGGTATGTCTTGTTTTCTGATGATATTTTACCACTTTTAATATGGTCTAACTTTCTTTTCCCTTTGGAATTTTTTTTATCCATATGATGCTCGGCCTTTAGTCTCTCAAGATCTATTCTCAAGGAGACAATTTCTACCTCTATACACCAATATTTTTCTTCCCATTTCATGAATCGAGTCATTAAGTATTTCTTCCTTATGTTTTGCTTCATATAAACTTACTTTGAGGGACAACATCTCTCCTTTACATGTTTCTGGAACCATCTCCTCCTCTTATTTAATCAACTCCTACTTTAAGTGTCTATACTCTTCTTCTTTCTTTTCACATGGATTTTTTTTCTTCTAATTGAAGAGTTAATCTCTCTTTACTTTTAGTGGCTTATTCAAGTTTTTATTTTTGATAAACAAATTCCTCATTGTCTAAGTTATACATACCTTTCTCAGCTTGCAAAAATTGTTCTTTTAGTTGCTTGTTCTTCCTTGTGGCCTTCTTTAACTCATCAAGTGCATTAATGAGCTCCCGTTCAAGGTCCACTACTCCTTCTTCTTATTCAAAATATGTAACATTTTGTTTCTTGGAGACAACGTTAAGTGCCACAACTAAACACTCATTTGACTATCCTTCTAAAGAGCTCTTACTATCATATTCTTGTGTCAAGATATATTCTTTGGAGTATAGCCCCTTCTTCTAAAGGAACCTCCTCTTTAGATGTCTCTAATATTTTTTTATCACTTTCGTTTTCTAACTTTACTTTATAAGGGAACTTGGATACAAAATTTCCAACTCTTCCACAATAAACTCATTTGAAGGGAAACTTCCATTTAAATTTCTCGAACCACATCATAGTCACTTCAAAAAGTGAGCCAATTCCTAATCAGATTCACAATTGGAACAGTCTTGATGATGTTTCTAGTCCAAAGCCTTCTTGGACACTTTGAAATTTTCTTTCTTTGGTTTAGTCTTCTCTTTTCATACTCTCATCCCATAGGTTGTGAGAGTACCAAATAGTTGGTCCATTGGGATACTTTTCATATCAGTCGTCTCGTCAATGGTTAGGATTTTGGAATTAAATTTCAGAGGCAGAGATCTTAAAACCTTTTGGACAATTACATATTCTTTGATAGCTTCACCAAGTCCCTTAATCATATTTCTTACTTCATCAACTCTAAGAAAACCTCTATTATGCTTTCCTCTTCCCTCATTCTTATACTCTCAAACTTCATTCTAAATGTCTGATGTTTGTCTTTCTTGACATTCTCATCTCCTTCATGACTTTGATTGCACTTGTCCCATAATTCTTTAGTAGACTTACTATGCATACCTCTACAAATTCAGATTGATTAAGTCCAAAGAGAATCATAGTCTTGACTTTAAAATTTTTTTCTTACACATTCTCTGATCTAGATGGATCTTCAGATACAATGGCATGGAAAAGCTCAAAATTCAAAGTGGCAGAAAAGTAAGTATCTTGACATCAGATCAAAGTGCTCGTCACCCTGATTCCAATGGTGTGAACGAAACTCCAATCGAAGTTTGGATGATGAAGTTATTGCCAAAAGAATCTGCCTTTGTTCCTTTGAAAAAGGAGGCATTTTCTCTAAAAAATGGGTTTTAAGCCTTATAGGACAAATCGCAATCAGAGGAGTTAAAAGGGCGATTAAAGACCGGAGGGATGAACCCCTGATCAGTGTTCTCCGATTAATCATAATTGGGGGAAAGAAATGGGCGATATCGGGACTTAAGGTAGGCAACATGCGATATCGGTGTCGACAATTAGCATCGATGATCAGCATCAGCAATCGGCATCAACGATCGGCATCAGCGATCGGCATCGGCGTATAAAAAGGTATATGGAATAACACATGGGTCATAGTGATGCGATATGCCAATAGCGACATGCAATCTCAGTCATCGAATCAGAAGACAGATCAACGGTCAGGATGATATCGGAATATCGGCATTAGGAGGATCAACATGTCAGCGATCGATGGATCAGCATATCGGCAATTAGCAGATCAACATATTGGCAATCGGTGATTGGCAATTGGTAGATCCCCATGACAAGTGCCATTGAATAGCATGATAGCAATCTATGATAAAGGGTCGGACCCGATGGGTTTATGGACCTGATTTGATAAAATTTGAAGGCCAAGGTTTTCAGTTTTTTAGTGTTTCCGCGTGTATTTGTGTATAAATAAGAAAGGGCTATTTTAAAGGGTTTGTTGCATAGAAAGGTCGAACGATCAGTCCGCTGATCCTTTCGATAAAATGACTTCTATTATAAATAAAGTTGACCCCCAATTAAAGCAAAATTGTAATAAGGCAATGATTATAAATCCTGATGAATGAAGAAAGTACGGGGGGAGAGGATTTTGGCATGTAGTTCGAGGCAAGAGTCGTGCATGAGGGCCAATAGTTCATTTTGTCTGAAATGGGAAAATTTTATATGGTTTCTGCCCTTCTTGATGCCACGAACGTAGTGGTTCTATCTGTTTCTCCATTTGAGTTCTCCATTTCTCAGCCATTTCCCAAAATGGAGGTATAAGACTCCTTATATGTAACTGATGATTGTATTCTCTTCTTTTCATGCCATTTATTGAATGAATGCCTCCCCATTGATCGAGCAGGGCTTGGAGACGTAGTCCAAGTTGGATGAACTATGTTATCAAGTCTCGTTGTCTTATTTTCATGCCTTATCTATTTCTTATTCTTCTTCTCTTATGTGAACATTAAATTTCTATGTTAAGCTGCAATTTCTACATGTGATTCTTTTGATACATCTATAAGCAAAAGAACCCTGGATCAAGTGGTATCAGAGTAGGGTTTTTTAGATGTGAATTGCATGTTTGTATGCTAACAATAAACAAAGTCTAAAGAGGAAAAGGGGAACTAGAGCCTTTCGATCTCGAAACGGGGCGTGCACATCGAAGTAGAAACATGGAAGATGAGGCTTGTCTTGAAGAGGAGTGTAATTTTAGAAAGACCTTCTATTCAATGGCAGAGAATGTCAGTCAGTTGCTTTCAAGGTTGGAGAAAGCAGAAGAGATAAATCTAGAAGAACAAGGTTCAACTTATGGAAATGGTGGAGAATAACCCCCTCCTTCTCCTTCCATGACTGAAAGTTATTCTTCCTCTCACCACCATAATCACAGAAATTCAAGGGATGCATCTAAGAAACCTTTCTTTAAATTAGATGTTAAATTTGATCTTCCCATGTTTAATGGTGAATGTAATGCAAAGAATCTTAATAATTTGATTAGGTAGATTGAGGTCTACTGCAAGATTCAACAGATCGTGGATGATGAGGAAATGATTCAGCTGGCCTCTCTATGGCTGAGTAGCACTGCTCTCGTTTGGTGGGAGAGAAAATTGTAGAGCAGTAAGAATGTGGGTACCCTCTTTTCCTCATGGAATGATTTTATTTATGTGTTAATGATCTAGGTGGATGTTGGTGGCCACCCAACTATCCCATCTAGACCCCCACAACTATCTCTTTTAGCTTTTCAGTTTCCTTAATTGTAGCACAATTTACTATTTTTACCAATTTTTCAGGTCCTAAATTTCTGGAGCCATTTTCAGGCCCTAAGCGATGTTTTTTGGGAAATATGAGAGCAACATGGGGCAATAGTCCAATGTTTCTCTTCCCAAGGTTATAGCTCTTGGATAGATCTTTCTAACGAGCTAGTTTTCATGTCAAATAGAGATGGGGTGCCAAAGTTACGACCCCGGGAAGTTGATGTACCAACTTATCCAAAACAGGGCCCACAATTTGGCGTTTCATCTTCTAGGGTTAGGTTTTGGGATATTAAGGGTTTTCCATTGTTTCTCAACATAAATAGGCCTTTGAGCCTCATTGTAACATAGTTTAGAGGCATGTATCCATTACATATCTTCTCAGAGCTAAGCTACCATCACCCTAGCTAGTTTATTTCCATTGTTGTTTGTAAACATATTTCAGTATTTTACATTAATGAAATGAAGTATTATTCCCACTGCATCTTTGTGTTTATAGTTATCTCTGTAATTTATTCCGTTCCTGTTTAAATCCAAATCAGTGGTATCAAAGCAGTCTGCTTTTTCTCAGTTCTTCTTTGCATGTCCCCAACAAGGTCAGGATATAATGAGTTAGGGCTTGAACTGGTTGAACCTTTGCAAGACCAGCCTCGCAAATCCCTATGGTCTCCCATGGGGGATGATAATAAAGACAAGAGGGTAGGAGATCCTATCAAAATCTTGCTTGAAGAAGCCGTTGAGTGACAAAGGAATATGATGATGGACAACTTTGCCCAGATCCTTCAGCGGCTACCCAAAGGCGATGCATCAGCTTCCAATAGCTACTCTAGAAATGCCACGCCCTTTAAGGTACAAGTTAATTTTGAAATCCCCATATTTGAGGGTCAAACAAATGTAGATGCTATAGATAAATGGTTAAATCTGCTAGATGGGTATTTTTTTGTTCCTGAATTTTCGAGTCAGGAAAAGATTGTTTTTGCTCTTCTCAAAGCATCCCCCCACGTCAAGTACTGGTGGGAAACCTACTGCAAGAAGAAGAATGAAATTACAGGTTCACTATTCCCAGCCACACCCACTTGGGATTCATTCTAGGATACCGTCAATTAGCGGTATGACCCTATGAAAAGCTATGAGGGCAAATACATTAAATGGACCACACTGCGGTAGGAAAGGGACCAAGATGTGTCAAAGTTCACAAACATTTTTCATACCCTTTGCACAGAGTTGGGTATCAAGGAATCTGAGCTACATTTGGTTCTCAAATACTGTGGCTACCTACACAGATACATCCAAGAAGAGATGGAGTTCCCGAACATCTCCTAGATTGGCGTGGCATACAGATACGCTGTCAAAATCTAGAAAAAGTTCAAACAGAAGAAGTGAGACTTTGGATCTGCAAATCTAAAGACCAAAGGATAAAGCCAAGGTAGGGTGACCCAAGAAAACCTGTTGAAGTCGCAAGAAAAGAACAACACCATGAAGTCGAAGAAGGACATAGGAAAGTGGTGTGAGTTCCACAAGAGTCCCACTCATAACACAAGTGAGTGTCGGACCAAGCAGTCATTTGTGGCCGAGTTGAAGGCTTCAGAATCATATGCAAGTTTCGAACGTGAGTCATCACCCAACAAGGGGAATGGCAAAGAGAAGCAGTTCATTGATGCAGAGCCCAATGTCACTATTGCCATTGCCAAGATCTAGGAGAATGAGCCTGAAGACCCAGAGGAGGGGGAGCGTCGTTTTCACTCATAGATGTGGGTGAAGTGTTCACCGCTGCAATTCATTGTCGATAATGGTAGCCAAAAGAACCTCATTTTAGCGGAGGTCGTGAAGAGGTTGGGCCTATTCACTACACCAAACCTGCAGTTGTATAGTATCAGGTGGCTTCATGAAGGATGAGATCTCAAAGTTCGATAGCAGTGTCGCCTTCCCTATAACATCAAGCCCTTCATAGACGAGGTACTGTGTGTGTTACACCTCAAAGATGTTTGTGATGTATTATTAGGCCATCCATACTTGTGGAGATGACATGATATGCATGAGTCAAGGTATCTCATTATTTATTTGTGTAATTAATTATACAGGATACTAGATGTAGCCCCACCTACCACCACCTCTTGGATCGCTACTAAGAAAGGGAACAAGCTCATCTCACAGACTGGGAAATTTATTTTCTATCTGGTTCATTCCCAAGGTCAGGGGAAGATCGTCACCACATCTATGACCCCCACGAAGGGTTCCTTCGTGCAGCAGTAATAGAAGAGGGATACGGTCATGAAAGAACATAGGAACAACTTCCCCTCACCCACAAGGGCACCACTCAAGCTTCAGGTGGGCAACAGAGTTTGGTTGCATCTGTATAAAGAATGCCTTACAAGAGCCCATCATAAGCTCCGACCACGTCGACATGGTCCTTACACCATTACTAAAGTGGTGGGAAACAATGCTTTGGAGCACATCATTCCTCCATTCCTTTTCCTGCACCAAGTGTTCAATGGGGCCCGTCATCGACCATGCTTCCCACCATTACTAGACACATCCAAGATTGTAGAACAACTCACCAGGGACCAAGTTTAGTAGATGGAAGAAGTCAATGCAATGGGGACCATTGCTTCCTTAGGGGGGAGGAATGATCTAGGTGGACATTGGTGGCCACCCACCTATCCCATCCGGACCCTCGCAATTATCTCTTTCATCTTTTAAGTTTCCTTTATTGTAGCACAATTTGCTATTTTTAGCAGTTTTTCAGGTCCTAAACCTCCGGAGCCGTTTTGAGGCCCTAAACGATGTTTGTTTGGAAATTTGGGAGCAACATAGCTCCATGGACCGATGTTGCTCTTCCAAAAGTTATAGTTGTTTGATAGATCTTTCTAACAAGCTATTGTACACATCAAACAGAGATTGGGTGCCGAAGTTATGACCTCGGGAAGTTGATTTGCCAACTTACCCAAAACAGGGCCCACAATTTGACGTTTCATCTTCTAGGGTTAGGTTTTGGGACATCAAGGGTTTTCCATTGTTTCTCAACAATAAATAGGACTTTGAGCCTCATTTCAACATAGTTCAGAAGCATGTAGCCACCACATCTCTTCTTACAGATAGGATATCATCGTCCTAGCCGGTTTATTTCCATTGTTGTTTATAAGCATATTTCAATATTTTACATTAATGAAATGAATTATTATTCCTGATACATCTCTATGTTTATGGTTATCTTTATAATTTATTGTGTTCCTATTTAAATCTGGATCAGTGGTATTAGAGCGGTCTACTTTTTCTCTGTTTTTCTTTGCATGTCCCCAATGAGGTTGAGATATAAGGAGTTATGGCTTGAACTGGTCGAACCTTGCAAGACTAGCCTTGTAAATCTCGATGGCCTCCCATGGTGGATGAAAGGAAAGATAAGGGGGTAAGAGATGCTATCAAAATATTGCTCAAAGAAGCCCTCAAGTGACAAAGGAACACGATGATGGATAGCTTTGCCCAGATCCTTCACCGACTACCCAAAGGTGACGCAGTAGCTTCCACCAGCTACTCTAGAAACGCCACACCCTTTAAGGTACAACTTGATTTTGAAATCTTGATATTCGAGGGTCAAATTGATGTAGATACCATAGATAAATGGTTAAATATACTGGATGGGTATTTTTCTATTCTTGAATTTTTAGGTCGGGAAAAGATTGCTTTCGCTCTTCTCAAAGCAGCCCCCCATGTCAAGGATTGGTGGGAAACCTACTGCGAGTAGAAGAATGAAAGTACAGGCTCACTATTTTTAGCCGCACCCACTTGGGATTCATTCTGGGATGTCGTCAAGGAGCAATACTACCCTGTCAAAAGCTATGAGGACAAATATATCAAATGGACCACACTGTGGCAGGGAAGGGACCAAGGTGCTGGAGTTCACAAACATTTTTCATACCCTTTGCACACAGTTGGGTATCAAGGACTCTAAGCTGCATTGGGTACTCAAATACCATGACTGCCTACACAGATACATCTAGAAAGAGATGGAGTTCCTAAACATATCCTCGCTCGTCATGGCGTACCGATACTCTGTCAAAATCAAGAAAAGTTCAAACAAAAGAAGTGAGACTTCGGATATACAAATCTGAAGACCAAAGGACAACGCTAAGGTGGGGTGACCCAAGACAACTCATCGAAGCTGTAAGAAAAGAACATCACCACAAAATCAAAGGACACAGGAAAGTGGTGTGAGTTCCACAAGATTCCCACTCATAACACAAGTGAGTGTCAGACCAAGTAGTCGCTAGTGGCCAAGTTAAAGGCTTCAGAATCAAATGCATGTTCTGACCCTAAGTCAACACCTGACAAGGGGAATGGCAAAGGGAAGCAGATCATTGATGTGGAGCCCAACATCACTGTTGCCACTACCAAGATCCAGGAGAATGAGCCCAAAGACCCAGAGGAGGGGGAGCGTCTTTTCCACTCACAAATGTGGGTGAAGGGTTCACTACTACAATTCATTGTTGACAGTGGCAGCGAAAAGAACCTCATTCCAGCAGAGGTCATGAAGCAGTTGGGCCTACTGACTACACCACACCCACAACTTTACAGTATCGGGTGGCTTCTTGAAGTACGAGATCTCAATGCTCGCCAGTAGTGTCACCTTCCCTACAGCATCAAGCCCTTCATAGACGAGGTATCAGGTGATGTTACACCTCTGGATGTTTGTGATGTATTATTAGGCCAGCCATACTTGTGGAGGCGACATGTTGTGTATGAGTCAAGGCCTCATGTTGTCATTATTTCTTTGTGTAATTCATTATATAGGCTACCAGAGGTAGCCCCACCTACCGCCACCTCTTTGATCACTACTAAGAAAGGCGGCAAGCTCATCTCACAGACTAGGAAATTTATTTTTTGTTTGGTTCACTCCCAAAGTAAGTGGAAGATCATCACCACATCTATGACCCCCGCGAAGGGCTCCTCCACACAACACCAACAGCAGAGGGATATGGTCATGTAAGAACACAAGAACAACTTCTCCTCACCCATAGGGGTACCACACAAGCTTGAGGTGGGCAACAAAGTCCAGTTGCATCTACAGAAAGAATGCCTTACAAGAGCCCAACAGAAGCTCTGACCACGCTGACATGGTCCTTACACCATTACTAAGGCTATGGGAAACAATGCTTTGGAGCACAACATTCCTCCATTCCTATTCCTATACCAAGTGTTCAATGGGGACTATCATCGACCATGCTTCACACCATTACTGGACACATCCGAGATTGTAGAACAACTCACTAGGAACCAAGTCCAACAGATGGAGGAACTCAATGCAATGGGGACCATTGCTTCCGAACGGGGGAGGAATGATCCAGGTGGACATTGGTGGCCACCCACCTATCCCATCTGGACCCCCACAACTATCTCTTTTAGCATTTTAGTTTCCTTAATTGTAGCACAATTTACTATTTTTAACAGTTTTTAGAGTCCTGAACTTCTGGAGCCGTTTTGAGGCCCTAAACAACGTTTTTTGGGAAATTTGGGAGCAACATGGGTCCATGGACTAATGAAACTCTTACGAAAGTTATAGTTTTTGAATAGATCTTTCTAACGAGCTATTGTACGTGTCAAACAAGGATCGTGTGCCAAAGTTACAACCCTGGGAAGTTGATGTACCAACTTACCCAAAATGGGGCCCACAAATTGGCGTTTCATCTTCTAGGGTTAGGTTTTGGGATATTAAGGGTTTTCCATCATTTCTCAACAATAAATAGGCCTTTAAGCCTCATTGTAACATAGTTCAGAGGAATGTAGTGTCCACATCTCTTCTCAATGATAAGCTACCATCGCCCTAGCCGGTTTATTTCCATTGTTGTTTGTAAGCATATTTAAGTATTTTACATTAATGAAATGAATTATTATTCCCATTGCATCTATGTGTTTATGCTTATTTATATAATTTATTGCGTTCCTATTTGAATCTGGATCAGTAGTATCAGAGCGGTCTTCTTTTTCTCTGTTTTTCTTTGCATGTCACCAACGAGGTCAGGATATAAGGAGTTAGGGCTTGAATTGGTCGAACCTTTGCAAGAATAACCTCGCAAATCTTGACGCCCTCCCATGGAGGATGAAAAGAAAGGTGAGGGGGCAAGAGATCCTATCGAAATCTTGCTCGAAGAAGCCCTCGAGTGACAAAGGAACATGATGATGGACAACTTTGCCTAGATCCTTCATCAGCTACCCAGAGGTGACGCAACAGCTTCCAGAAACTACCTTGGAAATGCCACGCCCTTTAAGGTACAAGTTAATTTTGAAATCCCCATATTTGAGGGTCAAATAGATGCAAATGCCATAGATAAATGGTTAAATTTGCTAGATGGGTATTTTTTTGTTCATGAATTTTTGAGTCAGGAAAAGATTATTTTTTCTCTTCTCAAAGTAGCCCCCCATGTCAAGGACTGGTGGGAAACCTACCGTGAGTAGAAGAATGAAAGTACGGGCTCACTATTTTTAGCCGCACCAACTTTGGATTCATTCCAGGATGCCATCAAGGAGCAGTACTACCCTGTCAAAAGCTATGAGGACAAATACATCAAATGGACCACACTACGGCAGGGAAGGGACCAAGATGTTTCGGAGTTCACAAACATTTTTCATACCCTTTGCACACAGTTGGGTATCAAGGAATTTGAGCTGCATTTTGTACTCAAATATAGTGGCTACCTACACAGATACATCCAGGAAAAGATGGAGTTCCTGAACATCTCCTCACTGGGTACGGCGTACCAATACGCTGTCAAAATCTAGAAAAAGTTCAAACAGAAGAAGTGAGACTTTGGATCTGCAAATCTGAAGACCAAAGGATAAAGCCAAGGTAGGGTGACCCAAGACAACCTATTAAAGTCGCAAGGAAAGAACAACACCATGAAGTTGAAGGAGGACACAAGAAGGTGGTGTGAGTTCCATAAGGGTCCCACTCATAACACAAGTGAGTGTCGGACCAAGCAGTCGTTGATGGCCAAGTTGAAGGCTTCAGAATTAGATTTATGTTCTAACCTTGAGTGAGCACTTGACAAGGGGAATGGAAAAGGGAAGAAGATCATTGATGCAGAGCTCAACATTGTTGTTGCCACCACCAAGATCCAGGAGAATGAGCTAGAAGACCCAGAGGAGGGGGAGCATATTTTCCACTCATAGATGTGGGTGAAGGGTTCACCGTTGCAATTCATTATCGATAGTGGCAGGCAAGAGAACCTCATTTCAGTAGAGGTCATGAAGAGTTTGGGCCTACCGACTACACCACACCCACAGCCGTACAGTATCAGGTGGTTTTGTGAAGGATGAGATCTCAAAGTTCTCCAGCAGTGTCGCCTTCCCTATAGCATCAAGCCCTTCACAGACGAGGTATTGTGTGATGTTACACCTCTAGATGTTTGTGATGTATTATTAGGCTAACCATACTTGTGGAGGCGACATGTTGTGTATGAATCAAGGCCTCGCGCTATCATTATTTCTTTGTGTAATTCATTATACAGGATACCGGAGGTAGCCCCACCTACCACCTCCTCTTTCATCACTGCTAAGAAAGGCAACAAGCTCATCTCATAGACTAGGAAATTTATTTTCTGTCTAGTTCACTCCTAATGTAAGGGGAAGATTGTCACCACATCCATGACCCCCACGAAGGGTTCCTCCATGCAGCAGCAACAAAAGAGGGATATAGTCGTGAAAGAACATAGGAACAACTTCTTCTCACCCACAGGGATACCACACAAGCTTCAGGTGGGCAACAAAGTCTGGTTGCATATGCAGAAAGAACGCCTTACAAAAACCCATCAGAAGCTCCGACCACGTCGACATGGTCCTTACACCATTACTAAGGTTGTGGTAAAGAATGCTTTGGAGCGCAAGATTCCTCCATTTTTTTGCCTGCACCAAGTGTTCAAAGATTG
The DNA here is from genome assembly GCA_000404065.3 of Pinus taeda. Taxonomy (NCBI): domain Eukaryota; kingdom Viridiplantae; phylum Streptophyta; class Pinopsida; order Pinales; family Pinaceae; genus Pinus; species Pinus taeda. The sequence goes on from APFE031431703.1 coordinate 43,529, forward strand.
CAGAACAACTCATAAGGGACCAAGTTCAGTAGATGGAGGAGCTCAATGCAATGGGGACCATTTCTTCCTAAGGGGGGAGGAATGATCCATATGGACGTTGGTGGCCACCCACCTATCCCATCTAGACCCCCACAACTATCTCTTTCAGAATTTCAGTTTCCTTAATTGTAGCACAATTTACTATTTTTAGCAGTTTTTCGGGTCCTGAACTTCTGGAGCCATTTTGAGGCCCTAGACGATGTATTTTTGGAAATCAAGGAGCAACATGGGTCCATGCAGTGACATTTCTCTTCCCAGAGTTATATTTATTAGATATATCTTTCTAACAAGCTATTGTACATGCCAAATAGAGATCGGGTGCCAAAGTTAGGACCCCAGGAAGTTGATGTACCAACTTACCCAAACGGGGCCCACAATTTGGTGTTTCATCTTCTAGGGTTAGGCTTTTGGATATTAAGGGTTTTCCATTATTTATCAACAATAAATAGGCCTTCGAGCCTCATTGTAACACAGTTCAGAGGCATGTAGCTGCCACATCTCTTCTCAGAGATAAGCTACCATCGCCCTAGCTGGTTTATTTCCATTGTTGTTTGTAAGCATATTTCAGTATTTTACATTAATGAAATGAAGTATTATTCCCGTTGCATCTATGTGTTTATGGTTATCTCTATAATTTATTGCATTCTTTTTTAAATCTGAATTAGTTAAAGGAACAATTTTATCCCTTGGGTTACAAGAAAAAAACATTAATGAATTGGTAGCATTTAAGGCAAGGCAAAGGTCAGGATGTTCAAAGTTTTATAGAGGAGTTTAGAAGGCAAGCACTTAATTTGGGTATTGCACTTGGTACAATTGAATTAGTAACTAAGTACATTGGATCGCTACATAGTTACATTAGGCATTCATTATTGTTGTTTGAACCAACCATTATTGACTCAGTCAACATAAAGGCAATTCGTATTAAAAACAATGGCAAAAGTGAAAGAGATGATCATTCCAGAAAACCATCGTTCAAACCTCCAAATGGAAAATCTAAAGTGAAATGGAAAGGAAAGGAAAAGAAAATGGTAGCAGCCAAAGAAGGGGAAAGGTTGTATTGCAATCACTGCAAAAAGGAAGGTCATGATGACGATCACTGTTGGAAACAACACCCAGAAAGGAGACTGAAGAAGTATGGAGGAAAAGGCAAGAAGAGATAGTGGCAACTGCATAGCAAGACCTTGGATCCGATTTAAGAGATGAAGCATTAATCATAGCCACAGGAACAAAAGGTACTCTTACACCTCATGTTAATTCTGATCGCATGAAGGCACTAGTTCTGTAAATGAGTCCCTTCCTAATGATCGAAAGAGAATTGAACTGTTTCATATCAGAGTTGTCATAAATCATACTAAAGTAGAAACTCTATTTGATACTAGATCCCAAGCAAACTTAATTATAGAATCCTTGGTAAAGAAACTCGGCTTAGAAACAAAACCACATCCGAAACCTTACCCGTTTGGATGGATACATGATAAAGCAAAATTGAATGTAACTAAGCAGTGTAAAGTAAAATTTGTGATTGCTTCTAAGTTAGTGGATGAAGTAGAACTTGATGTGATACCATTGGATATATGTGGCATGGTGTTAGGGAGTCTCTATCTATATGATAGAAAGGAAGTCTTTTTCCATCAAGAAAACAAATACCAAATCACAAAAGATGGGGTAGAATATATTGTAAGGGCCCATCAAACTAAAATCAATACCAACCTTGTAAGCGCATGACAAATGAAAAGGTTGGTGAATTCTAGTAAGGGTTTCATGCTTATGGTTGTAAGGGGAAAAGATGCAGAAGTAGCTGATGCTTTCTAGGGTTGTGATCAGGAACATAAACAGGAATTATGTGAATTAATTTCTAACTATGATGAGATGTTTCAAGAACCGAAGGGATTACCTCCGAAGAGGGAAATCCAACATGAGATCCATTTGTAGCATGACACTTCTTTACCAAATATTGGCATATACAAGATGTCGACCATATCTTTGCGCAGTGATTATCACCAGGTCCAAATTGCTGAGCAGGATGTGTGGAAAACGGTCTTCAAGACCAAACAAGGGTTGTTCGAATGGATGGTGATGCCATTCAAACTTTGCAATGCTGCAGCCACTTTCATGAGAGTCAAGAATGATCTCTTTAGGCCTTTCATTGATGAATTTGTTCTTGTATATTTAGATGAACATGCGTGTCATGTGAAGGGAGTGCTTGACGTATTAAAAAGTGAAGAACTCTATGTAAAATTGTCAAAGTGTGAGTTCAGGAAAAACTCTTTGGGTTACCTAGGTCATATTGTTGGTCATGGTCAGTTAAAAATTGATCCTTCTAAAGTTGAAGCAATTGTAAATTTGCCTAAGCATACTAGTGTAATTGAGGTCTATAGCTTTTTAGGTGTAGTCAAGTATTAGAGGATATTTATTTCCAATTTCTTTGTTATTGTAGCACCTCTGCACACATTAACAAGTGTGAAACAGGTCTTCCAATGGGGAGGAAGACAACAGAAGTCCTTTGAAACATTGAAGGAAAATATCAACACCATGCCATTCTTAGCCTTGATAGATCTCCAACATCCATTTGAGATCAAAACAGATGACAACGGTTATGCCATGGGAGTTATACTGATGTAGCAAAAGAAGCTGATATGTTACCATTCCGAGAAGTTTTCTCAGGTTGTGACAAAACTATCCCACTTATGACAAGGAGCTTTATTCCTTGGTGCAGAGTGTGAAAAAGTGGAAAAATTGCCTGGTTGACAAGGATACCATCATCCATATGGATCATCATCCCTTGTAGTACCTTCAGTCACAAACCAAGTTGCAGTAATCTCGTCATTTCAGGTGGATGGGTTTTCTTCAACAGTTTCATTTGGTAATAAAGTATAAGAAGGGCAGTAGCAATAAAGTGGTCAATATGCTATCTCACCCTCCTATTTTTGCTTCTATTATTTTTCATAATCCTTCATTGCCTTTTGAGAGTTATGCTAAACAATATGCTAACGGTGATGAATTTAAGAAGATTTATGCAAAACTAACCCATGGTTCATAGGTGGACAACTATCACTTGTAGGGGAAACTGTTCTATCAGCTTGGCAAATTATGCACTCCCACAGGGGAACGAGTACATGCAATTCGAGAGGCCCACACCCCTCTTGTGTTTGATCACTTTGGTGTCGAAAAGACTTTATGTCATGTACAAAGGTTTTTCTTTTCCCTCATATAAAGAACATTGTGACTCGCTATGTAAAGGGTCGTGGGATGTGTTTTGTTTCAAAGCCCTCTAATAGAAAACTTGGGTTATACACACCACTCCCTATTCTAAGTCATCCATGGGAAAGTGTGTTGATGGACTTTGAAGGAGGTTTGCCTTTGTCTAGAAAGAGTCACGACTATTTGTATGTCGTCATTGACCATTTTAGTAAGATGTGTAATGTAATTCCTTGTAAAAAGTAGATTACTGCAGAGCAGACTCCTTATCTTTTCTTTCAACATGTTAAGGTCCATTTTGGGCTGCCCACACCGATTGTGTCAGATTGGGACTCTCACTTTCTCGGAGATTTTTGGACCAGATTGTGGAAGATGATGGACACCAAGTTGAAAAGAAGCATGACATTTCACTCATAGACTGATGGACAGATAGAGGTTGTCAACTGCACTGTGGTACACTTTTTACAAGGCTATTATTAGATGCACCCCAGCAAAGAAAAATGGTTGGAGAAGGAAAGAGTGAGGGAATAATTCCCTCACTTGCCAATTGACTAGTGAAAGCTTTTGGTGGTCCAAAATCTCCTCAATGGGGAGGATTGATCCAGGTGAATCTTCAGATACAATGGCATGGGAAAGCTCAAAATTCAAAGTGTTAGAAAAGCAAGTATCTTGACATCAGATTGAAGTGCTCATCACCCTGTTTCCAACAGTGTGAATGACACTCCAATCCGAGTCCAGATGATGAAGTTATCACCAAAATACTCTGCCTTTGTTCCTTTGAAAAGGGAGGCATTTTCTCTAAAAAATATGTTTTAAGCCTTATACGACAAATTTCAATCGGAGGAGTGAAAAGGGAGGATTAAAGGTCGGCGAGATGAACCCCTGATCAGTGATCTCCGATTAATCACAATCAGGGGCAAGCGATGGGCAATATCGGGACTTAAGGTAGGCGACATGCAATATCGACATTAGTAATAGGCATCGACAATTGGCATCGACGATCGGCGTTGGCGTATGCCAGGTTATATGGAAGAACCCTAGGCCGTAGTGATATGATATGCCAATAGTGACATGCAATCTTAGCCATCAGATCGAAAGAGAGATCAACAGTCAGGATGATATCGGAATATCGACAATTGATGTATCGACATATCGGTAATTGGTGAATTGACATATCGGCGAATCAACATATCGGTGATCGGTGGATCGACATATCAGTGATCGGCAGATCCCCGTGACAAGTGCCACTGAACAACGCAATAGTAATTTGCGATAAAGGGCTACACCTGATGGGTTTATGGACCCAACTTGATAAAATTTGAAGTCCTGGGTTATCGGCTTTTTAGTGTTTCTGCGTGTATTTGTGTATAAACAAAAAAAGGGCTATTTTAAAGGGTTTGTTGCATAGAAAGGTCGGACGGTTGGCCTACCGATCCTTTCAATAAAATGGCTTCTATTAGAAACAAAGTCGACCCTCGATTAAAGCACGGTTGTAACAAAGCAATGATGATAAAGCCCAATGAATGAAGAAAGTACGGGGGGAGAGGATTTTGGCATATAGTTCAAGGCAGGAGTAGCACAAGAGGGCCGATAGTTCATTTTGTCTAAATTGGGAAAATTTTATATGGTTTCTACCATTCTCAATGCCATGAACACAGTGGTGCCATATATTTCTCCATCTGAGTTCTCCATTTCTCAGCCATTTTCCAAAATGGAGGTATAAGACTCCTTATGTGTAACTGATGATTGTGTTCTCTTCTTTTCATGCCATTTAGTGAATGAAGGCCTCCCCATTGATCAAGCAGGGCCTGTAGATGTATTCCAAGTTGGACAAACTCTATTATCAAGTATTTTTGTCTTCTTTTTATTCCTTATGTGTTTCTTCTTCTTCTTCTCTTAGGTGCACATTAAATTTCTATGTTAAGCTGCAATTTCTGCATGTGAATCTTTTGATACATCTATAAGCAAAAGAACCCTAGATCATTTTCATTTTTTGCATTTGAGGGAGGGACATCATGGATATAACAATCTACCAACATAGAATTTCAAACATATACCCATACGGACATGAGATGGGCTTCCATTCTAACTTTCCAAAAGGCATAGTCTGTTGCATCAAAAACTAGTATCATACTTGAGAAAGCATCTTGACTCTCTTCTCTAGACATGATTCCCTATAGATCTACCTTCCAATGGCTAAATTTTTCCTGAAGGAACTTGGCTCTAATACCAATTATTGGAATAATTAATTACTGGGGGGGGGGTGAATCAGTAATTAGTGAGGTTTTAAAACTTTAAGCTCAATTCTTTAATCTCTTTCACTCTTGTCAATTACTTATGTGAGAATTATTAATAAAAAACACATACATTAATGTAAATCATTCAAATGAGTAAATAGTCCACCAATTTGAGCAACAAACACATATTGAAATGTATTTTTATGTGGAAGCCGAAAGGGAGAAAACCACCAATTTGTTTGCTATTATGATGTAATTTAAGCACATATTTAATTAGATCAAGTTGTTTTTGAGCAATCACTCATAGGAGGCCCCAAAACCCTTAATATAGCAAGTCACTACTTTCCAAGAGGCACCAACATCTTATGAATGTAAGCCACTACCTAATCTAGTCACTATTTTTCTTTTAATACAATTTTCAATTGAAAAAAGGGATATACAAATTCTCAAAAATATAAACATGATCAACTGTTCCACCCAACAGTTTCCCTTTTGCCATGCAGTTCTTCTTTGCGCTGCACCCTTCACTTCTCAATGAACTCTAGTATTTTGCCCTTAGCTACTCTATATAATTGTTAACTATCGACATCAATCACCCTTCAACTCATGAGGTCACAGACAACACCTTAAATGAATACTACTACTCACAACAACTCAACATCCCAAATAACACAACCACAATCTTGGGTTTTGTTTCATTGCAACATAGTGAACACAATGTTATCTATTGACATCCACACTACCCAAAGGCGAGCATTATCATGGCTACCCATGCTACATAGGATATGTTTTCCTTTTTAATATTTGATATTGTGCTTCATTTAATCAATATTGTAGTTGCAGTAAACATGACGATGGGTACCTAATCATTTGAATCTCCGTGTTAGAAACTGATAATTTCTTAGTTTAGACTGAGTACAGTAGAAAGGTTCTCCATCCTTCTTGATTTCCAATAGAGATCAGAGTGTATTGAAGGTGTGGCTTCTCATGTTGTGTAATTAAGAGCTTATGCAATTACCCATATTTCATTTAATTCTTTATCGCATGCAAGGTAGATTATAGGTTGCTTGTTTTTGTTCGAGACAAGCTCCTTGGGAATTCATGGTCCTTTCTATCTCCAAAAAAAACTTTTCTACAATTTCCATTGATCCAATATCACCAACCCTACTATATGCATTTACTCAAATGCCGACTCATCCATCCACCCTTTCAAGATATAAAACTCCTTCAAAATTATAGAGGAGGGATTTCATATTAGTTGGAGGATTCAACACAAGTGGGAGGAACTCAAGGACTAATTTTGATCATCTCCATATATTACCATATAAACATAAAATGGAGGCCCAAGTTCCCACAACTTCTTATAAATTCTTAATTCTAACTCTTCTGTATATAACCCACTTTCCACTTTTAGGCATGCCTTAGCACCTTTCCCTTGGTGAAATTACCTAATTTCCACCATTGGACCAGGTGTTGTGACATCAAAATAGGCATCCAAGCACTAAAGTTCTTTGTTGTTATGTGGGGGCTTAATTCCTCCTATAAACTTCTATGCCCCTAGTTCTTCTATTGCAGTATAACCTTGTGTTGACTACTTGAGATCTTATGGGTCTACGGGGTTTTGGCCTGAACCACTTTAAAAACATTTCTCTAACAGGATCCCACTTTCCACCTGTCAAACTCTCTGAAATGAAGGCCTTCTCCTAGTGGCCCCACTAGCAACACTCATCTCTCAATTACAATTTATTTCAGGCTTTTAACCTTCTAAGAAATCTCTATTATAGGTTTTGTCAACTGATGATTTGTTAATTTATTTTCCATGCTATCTCAACTTCATGCTATCCCATGCCAGTTATTAATATTTTTTCAGGCTTCTAGGCTTATGGGCTATTGACCTTCCATACATTTCTCTAGCTAACCAAACTTGAGAGTATTTTGTATCACTTTATTGGAAGAGTTTTGGGCTTTCAGGCATTTGGGCTTCCGACATTACGACCATTGTTCCCACTAGCCCAGCTCCAAACTAGCCCGTTTATTTACCTAATAAGGTTTTGGGATTCCAAGCTGCTAGGAACTCCATCTTTGATTTTGGGGTCCTTAAATTAATTAGCAATAAATTTTTACTCAGTGGGCCATTTGCAAACTTCAACATATCATTGGAAGTATTTTTCCAATAAATCTCTAGTTATGTCACTTCAAACAAATTTGGAGCTACTCTGTTGAGGCATAATCTCCTCCAAAGTATGGGACTCCCAACCATCATAGTCATAATATTATGGATTCTTTAATAAGCATGCTACTATGATAATTCTTTACAACAGATGACAACAACCATGGAACTCCCCATGATCTTGACACACCATGCACATCTTCTCCCAACATCTTCTACTTGCAACCTCAATCTTAATATGTTTGACATCAATGGCAACACACTTGCTACCACTAGCTAGTCAAACATAAAAAATTTCCTGACACTTTAAACATTTAAAATGAAAAAAACATACATATAGTATTTACATTAAACATTCAAGTCATGGGATATCACAGAGTAACAGGAGATTTGTGGCTTGTGGGACACTACATATTTTAAATTTCCTCCATTCCACTCTCACTCAATCAACTCTTAATTACTTTTCTCTACTCTGGAACAAAAATGCATTCAAATATAATGAAATACCTTTTCCTCCCAACGGATTGGTTATAACTCAATAAGAATGTCAACTGAGGATTAAATTTGACACTTTTACCCCTCAATATGAGTTACAAATCGATGCTTATAGAGTTTTTTTAATGGTATGCATGTGGATAACTACCTTTCTATGAGTAATGTGCACTAATAACTTGGCATTCTCTCAAGTTATCGTGGTCAAACATGATATTTCAACTTCTAGGAGGCATAACCTTTGCATTTGAAATTTCATGGACATGATTCTTGCACCATTGGAAAGGTCTTATAGATAAAAATAGTGTTAGGGGACATGGTGACATAACATCCCTAAATTTGATGGAGTGTTAAGTAAAGTTCCTTCTATGAATATAAAGAAATTTCACCTCTAGTCTCTATCTAACTTAGTAGTTGAAGATAGTATTAAATTTCCTTCTTTCCAAAGAACCACAACCAAAAGCACAATTAAATAGTACTTTAGATGGCTCTCACTTCTATCCATTACTTTTCGTTAGTACAGATGCCATTTTTCACGCATTTCCAATTATCTATGCACTATGAAACTAGAAAAAAACTATTGATGTCATTGCACATTAGAGTACCTCGACAAACATTTCTGATCTCATTTGTAACAAACCTCATGAAAATTCCATGTAATAAAAGTTAATAAAGGAAAAATAATAACCACGGTTGATGGGACACTTATTCCAATATGAATTTTGGAAAAAAATGTGTTGATGGGAATCACTAGTGGTTGATTAATGGCTAAGGAAATGGCTAAGGCTTTGGAAAGGAAAAATGGCATTTTGGCACATTTATTTATGAAAATAATGAAAATTAGTAGAAAAGGGAGGTGATAGGTTAGACATTTCATGTGAGGGGGAAAATGAAGGAAAATAATGGAAACTGAGAAAAATAGAAGCCTCATTCATAAGAAGCCTTCCAAGGATCAGTTCATAGACTTTTTCAGTTCAATTTTGGAGCTCTCCCTCTCTTCTCTCTCTCTCATGCTCTTGGACACTTGGAATTTCTTAGAGCACTCTTGGAGGAGTGTGGCATACTCGGAATTTTGGAGAAATAAGGAAAAGGAAGATTAAGGAATGTACAAGAGGATAATGTGATAAATACAACATCGAGGTTTTCTTGCAGGTACCAAGTTGCATGTATGCTTTCCTCACTAGTTTTGGAATGCATGGAATATGCATGTGGTTTATTAGTCATGATCTATTGCTGGCATGGAGGATTTCCTAGATTTGGCATGGATTTTCCTAACCTTTCCATTTCATCAATAGGCATGGTGTTGTGGGTTCATTTATTTGTTTTTCTAGTTGGTTCTCATGTTTCCTTAACTTGGGTTGAGGTACTAGTTCTTGGAAGCCCTCGTTGGAAACAAGCTTTGGGAGCCCTATAACAGCTTGGGTGGAGTTAATGGTCCTGGAAGCTTTGGTTGGAAAAACACTCTGGAAGCCCTTGGTGGGTTAAGTTACTAGTCTTGGAAGCCCTAATTGGGAAAAATCTCTGGAAGCCCGATGACAGCTTTGGATTGAGTTACTAGTCCTGAAAGTCTTGGTTGAAACAAACACTCTAGAGCCTTGGAAGGCTTGGATAGAGACTTTGATGATGGTTTTGTGATATCTGATAGTGAGGTAGAATCAATGGTTGATGTGTTGAGGGGGTTTGACTTTGGAATCCTTGGATGTTTTTGGATCGATGTGTTTTATGAAATCCCACATTCATGCTTAGAATAGGGTGACTAGCTTAAGAGAGATTTGGCTTAGCCATGTCTAATGTCGAGTGGTTCATGGATGTCCCACAATGGGTTGGCCTTTGAATTATTGATATTAGGTTATTTCTCCTTGTTATTTGACGAGTTTTATACAATTTTATATGTGGATGATATGGTTATTGTTTCCTTGCTATTTATGCTACTATTATGTTGGTTATGAACATGTATTATGACAATAGCTATGTATGACTCTCATCATTTTTTTACTTGTAAATGAGTGAACAATGTATCTATGGCCTAACGGATGAATCTACAACTAATGTATTGTGGAATCAATGCTTCTTAGTGGTTCTAATATGAGTATAAGACCTATATGCTTAGATTTCTTGTTTACACTTGTAGATTACATATTAGTGACATGATTGATGAAATGCCTATCATGGCTAGTAGGGGTCCAGTTAATGGAATGCCAAAGTAATTGTATTTATATAATGTTTCAATTGTTATTTTTATTTATTTATTTATTTATTTATTTTTTCTGAAGGTGTCATTTACTTATGGGTAGTGATCTAGGATCTAGGCCTAAAAAAGTGGGTCAAATCTTGGGGACGTAGGCACAACACTAGGCAGAGAAGTCCCTGGATGATGGCATATTATTATACAAGAAAATGGCCTCCTCATTAGCTCAAAGGGCAAAGGCATGAAGAGTTAAGTGATGACCAAGTTCACAAGCCTTGTTTCCAAGCTAACATTGCCTATACACTAGCAACCTGATTTATAAAGCTTCTCAGCAAGTGTAAGGGTGCGTTAGTAACCTAAGTAACTCTACTTATTACTTGGAGAAAAACATTAGTAAAACCTAATGAGTTTCTAAGGGTCAAAGGAGTGGATTGACTAAGAAATATCCTTATATTCTCTCCTAAATCAACTGAAAAAAGCAAGGAGACATCAAAGTTCGACCTATTTGGGGGATTACTAAGCCTGATGGAGTATGCAAATGGGAAAGAGCTCAAAAGAATAGCAATATCATTGCTTTTACTTAAAGAAAATCATGGAGAAACTTGGAAACGCTACCCTCACATGCTACATAAGCAGAGTTAGGTCTATTGTGAAAGGGGTCAAATCATTTGAAAGGATATCTTACTTGATTGTCAAGAAGAGTCTCAGACTTAAGCATAAGAAGTTGGTAAGAAGGAAGAGAGAGAGATGAGCTAGAGGGGTAAGGGAAGGCTAACGAAACCGATGGTTGTAATCACTCTTTTGACATTAATATAGAACTGTAGTTGTACTGTCCACTTTGTGATGTTGGAACTATAATTCATTTATATGTTTATTCAATGTCATTTAGCATGAGCTGTTGGGTGCGGAGCATGATTATTTAGAGGTATTTGTTTCAGCTTGATGTATACCCCAACAAGTTTGTACACCCCTCCACATGAGGGGGTGTAGGGGAGACTTTTCCCCCACGCAGGGGTTTCGGGGGGCTGATCTCCCCCGGTTGGGGGGTCCGAGGGCCAGTGGTCCCCAGCGGGGGTTTCGGGGGCAACACCCCCGAAGCTAAAAACAAATGTAAAATTGCCTTGTAAAAGTATAGTAATTTCTAGTCAATCTGGGCCATTCATTAGGCAGATGATCTGATGGTAGAACTTATGTTTAGTTTAGGGTATTTTTCCTTAGAAGGCAACCCCCCCTCTTTGTATGAGGGCATTGTATTGAGGCTGTGTAATAGATGTGTATTCTCCAAGTGAGAAATAGAGAGGTGAGACTGTTAGAGAAAACAAAGGATATTATGGCGGATCTGCTGTAGGTTGTTTCTCTTCATTTTGCTAGATAATGGAAAGGAAGGATTGGCCATTCAGGGTGGACGTAGCGAAAACTAGTTGAACCACATATATCTGTGTCTCTTTGGTTTTATGGGTTTTCTATCTTTATATTTATGCAATATTCTATGTGTTCCACTGCTCTGTAATATATAATTTTCTAACATGAGTAGCTTAGTTATGTGCAACTAGATGTCTTTTGTAATTTATGCATTGATTATCAAGGTTTTATGTTGTGATTATGATTGTCTTTTCTATGTGCATGACTTGATCTGGAACTAGCTCAGGGGACTTCTGCCTAGCTACATTGCGCTCTCCAGCAACTCCACAGGAAGGCTCGAGGTAATGAATCCTTCTAACTTTGATAGTTAGTAGTTGAATATGGACATGCATGTATCTTTGTGATAGTTTTAGATAATCTTATAGTCTACCAAGGGTCCCGAGAAGATCCTTGAGGGTTCTTTCATCTTCTATACACTGTGCATCAATCCCTATAGCAGAATTGGTGACTCCACTGGGGATGACACTTTAGTTCCCGGTTTTCCCAAAAAGTTCCTAGATTTCTCCTTCTTTAAAACCTTCCTGTACTTCTTCATTCCTTTTCTGGCCACTCAAGACCTTGCAACACTCTTCTTTCATTGCTCAGCCCTAGATCTAATCCCCAGAATCCTTTTTTGAAGTGTTTTTCCTCACTAGTGTAAGTTACTAGTGTAGACAGAGCTTTATAAAGCATTGTGGCTTCACAAACCAAAGCGTTTGTGCCACCAGTAAATCTCTGTGGCCTCTAGCATAGAGCATTAGTCACCCATTTTTTTATAAACATAAGTGTATATGACCTCAAAGTGTTGGGAAACTTGCTTATGGACTGATAAGGGATTTGTAGTTGTGTTTGTTTGACTAATTTGTGTCCTGAAAGAAATATTTTTTTTTAGAAAATAACTTTCCCTCTTAAATTTTTTATTTTCATAAAATAAAAAAATAATTTTTTTTTATTGTTTTCTGCTTAGCTGGTTAAGTTCTGCATTATTTGGTTTTAATAGTTGTTAGTGAGTATTGAATTTTTTTTGGTTATGCTAGTGTTGTACTGAATAGGATGCATGGAATGAATATTAATAGACGAATGACTCTCACTTTGTAGAAGCAGCTTATTCATCGAAAATGAAAATTTACAAGCGTCGTTTTTGCATGATTTGAGTCAAAGTCCCATATAATTTCATACGTCGACACCCCTATTGAAGACTCTAATGAAGTACATTTAAAATATACCTAATAAAATCAATCAGCAACTGTTTCTAGAGTAGACATACATTAGCTTAGGCTAGTATCTTGGGTTAGGCAATGTGAGTAAACTGCCCATGGTCATAGACCAAAACTAGTGCCATTAAAGAAAGAAATACTTCTGCACTCATATTACCGGGACCACTCCAGTAAAAGAGCGGCTAAATATGAGACAACATCAAAATGTAAGTGAAGGTAGCCCACCTTTGATTACATTTCCTTTGGGTATTCTGTGTATCATCGATCCCTTCGGGGATATCGAAGCTAAGTAGGGGACTCAAGTATCCTACCCAGATAGTGTACTGTCTGCTACTATGTCCCCCCCGGTAGTGTTTGTGATATGAGGTATCTTTAGTCGCCATACTTTTAGTGACTAACACAAGGTGACTGGGGTGGGTTTCCCTAGTACATAAAACATATGGACTTACTCTGTCTTCATTTTTTGGGAGGGTGCTCGTCTTCACAAGAGTACTTGGCCTCTCAATCAGGTTCGGGTGAAGGTCTAGAGTAAATGTAACTGTACATTTGGCTAGCTCTCTCTATTATTCATTGTGATACTGGGTTTCATCTCCAATGATCTATGCTTATCAGATAGGGCCATTTCCCTCTTCTTGTTGACTAATTTACTTAGTGTATTTTTTATTTTTTTAGGTGCCAGAGTGTTATTATTGAGAATTTAATAAACATCACTGTAAAATTTACTGATAAAAATTATCAGCCACCATGGCTACATCCAATCCTCATGATCAATCTAGACAGTTGTTAGGTCTTCCCCCACTTACTGTGGAGGATACACTGAGCTCTAGAGAACTAGATTCCCTATCTTTGGGAAACCAGTCTTTGAGATCTTAGATAGAATCAGTTTGGACATCCAATGATTCAAGATTACCAGAGGATTTCTTTACTGAAGGATTTCTTCCTCCATACAATCCTCTGATCACGAATCCGTTGGGCCCACTCTTGGTTCCTATGGCATATGTACCTCCTTTATCTTCAGTTTGAACACTTCCACCATCCCATTGATGACTAACAGGTCGTGGGATTTTTTGGACACTTTTGGTCCCCCCTCCACTTCTCTATTCGACAGTCAATACCACACCTTTGATGGCAAACCCCGCTATCCCATTTGTCCTAGGTTCAAACCCTATGGTGGCACCCTCCATGAGTGGAACCCAGTCTACTCCAGGTTCCACCCCTTTAGTGTCAAACCATGTACCTTCGGCAAGTGCTACATATAATTGATCCGGATTTAAACAGGAACGCAACGAATTACAGAGATAACCATATACACAAATATGCAGCGGAAATAATACTTCATTTCATTAA
>APFE031431705.1:0-18594 GCA_000404065.3 Pinus taeda
CCTAGCTTAGCCTACTATACTCTAGCCTACTCTAGCCTACTCTACTCTAGCTTACTCTAGCCTACCCTACTCTAACCTAACCTAGACTACTCTAGCCTGGCCTAGCCTACTCTAGCCTATCCTAACGAAACTTTGACATAGAAATTTATAAGACATTAATTAACAACATATTTCTAAAATGTAAAAGCTCAACAATCATTTAATATAAAACCACATTGTTTCATAAATTAGATTCAAGCAAATCAAAAATTAGATTTATTTATAAGAGGGCAGCCCTCAATTTTTATCACTCACACCAAACTACATCCCTGTGTAAATAAAGCTAAACTACAAAAGAATTACTTGGGAAAAATTATAAGAGAAGGGCCCTGGTCAAAAATGGATTTCCGGGGCCAAGGTTACTCAATTGATTTTGATAACTCATATCAAACTGCACCCAATTTAAATAAAGCTAAATTATAGAGGAATTGAATAGAAACTATGGTACACCATAAAAAATTGAACTAGTGGAGAAACAAAATATTGAACACATTGGAATGTTTAAACGTACATGCAAATGAAAATGCAACAAATTTAATTAATGGGAAACTATAATGATTTAATAAGCGCTGCATGAGTGGATGTAATAATATGAATAGAATGGAATAGTGATTAGATGAGAAGGAACTTCAATTATGAGTGGAGAAACCAAGCAAAGAATGGAGGAATGGGATAATTTAATAACCAATATAAAATAATTTCAGAAAAATAATTATTAGCTGGATTGGTAATTAAAAGAAAACCATTTCAGAAAATTAAAAGAAAGAAAAATCATAGAACTCTTGATTTCAGTGATTACAGGACTGAAAACTTAACACAAGGAAACTGAAATAGAAAAAATAGGGTTTCAGATATTAGACGAAATGTAAGTGTAATTAAAGCCCTGCGAGTTACTGGGGAGGAGCAGTGAGTAAACCATAGCCGGCTCCTATCCATCATAACAATACAACATAGATTAATCCAAGGAAATAAAAGAATTTCCATTTGATATAAGCAGACATAAGAAACTAAACAACAAAGGAATTACATGAAACTACATCATGGTACAAGAGCGGATGGAATGATGATGTGGGTAAAGAAAGTAACAGAAAATACACTCAAAAATTAAAAGAATATACCCTATTCCTTGTGTAGTTTGAGCTGAGGAAACCCCGATTTCTGGGCACAACAAATTAACAAAAAGAAAATGGAAATGAATCGGATGGTTGAAATTGACAGTAGAGATTAGAGGAATTGAGGAGCATAACAATTTTCAAGGAAATAAAAAGAATACATTGCAAGGGATGAAATGAATTAAAAAGAGTTTTGATATACATGGAAATGCATTGCAATGGATGAAATGAATTAAAAAAAACTAATGAAAGTAGAGAAACAAACGGAGCAGAAATGTACTTGAAATTAAAAAACGCAGAGAAGATAGCCATAGAGAAACAAACGGAGCATAAATGTAACTAAAATTAAAAAACGCAGGAGTGGGAGTTTGAAGCTAGGGAGTTGTTTGCCCAGTAGTGGATGATACAATTGCTTCCTTATACAACATCACTGACATGGCACAGTCACACCCGCAAGCACACAGACATATACCAGACCAAACCAAACACACATAAACATACCACACATAGACACATCCAACCAGACAAGAGGAGGAGGAAGTAAATGAGGAAGTATAGACATAGATATATGTAGGGTTCTCTTAACGGATATATTGGCCTCCTTTTTTGAATAACGGTTTCGGAGACAAATCCGTGTCTCTTCCACATACACAAAAAGGACGCTTAAAACGTTCAGGCTTTCGCTTTTTCAGTTTCTTTTAATCACTGCGTTTTATGCTCTCTTTTTCAGTGTCTTTCAATCACTGCGTTCTGCATTTTATGATCAATGATTTAATGTTATTTTTTTAAAATTTGAAATAAGGTTCACGTTTTTCATTCTTTTAATTTCGATTCACGGTTTCGCTTTTTAAGTTTCTTTTAGTTACTGGGCAGAATCTAATGATGGACCAACGAACGCCAAATTTTCAAGAAATTATAAATGGAATTAAGGGATATATCGACATATTTTCTGTTTGACGAAAAATCTCTTATTTTTTTCCACACATGAGTCAAAATTTTAAAAATTAATTACGTTGATCTATTGACTATGTTTTGTTAATTATTGTTAACTATTTTTTGTTACTTGTTTTTAATAATAAACGCATTATATGGATATCTTCTGAAATTTTGTAATAGTGTATATAGGGTTTCTTTTAAATATTGACCTCTTTAATTCAACAAATGTTTCTTGTATTTAATTGAACAATTGTATAAATATATATATATATATATATATATAATATATTATATATATAATATATATTATCATTCATTTCTGAAATCTTTAAAATTGGTTTACCCCACCATTCTTAAAAAAGAACGCAAAAAAAAGTTTGCATGATTTTCTTTTCTTTTAATTTCAATTCATGATTTTTGTTTTCCTATTTATTTTAATTCCTACATCCTATTAGGATGTCTCTATCAACCCTGATTTACTATTACTTTTTCAAATTTAGAACAATAACTCAAATTTCTTAACACAATGCTGATTGCAATTCTTTAAAACAATAAACCTTGACTCAACTAAAGGACAAAGACCAAATCCATAATATGTTGGACACAATTTATTATTGAATTGAAGAACTCACTTAGTGACTCTACTGATTGGGATTTCATCCCTTGACATATGGAGTTGAAATTGTTTTATGAAAGGTTGATAAAGTGAATGATAAAACAATAGAGAGTAATTCCATTAAAGGACAAAGACCAGTTCCCTAATATGTTGGCCATGATATATTATTGAATTGAAAAACTCATTTAGTGACTCCACTAATTGGGATTTGATCCCTTGATATATGGAGTTAAAATTGTTTTATGAAAGGTTGATAAAGTGGATGATAGGGTAACCATGATTATGCATTAGTAGAAATGATTTTTTATTTTTATTTTTTATCATAGACTTCTTGACTAAATGAGAATCACTAGAACAAGTAATTGTTACCTCATTAATAATTTAATGCAAGGGGATTCTATTTTCAAATAAAATATATGTGGTGCTAAATAATAATCTTGGTGTCATAAATTTATTACTCATCTAAAATAAGGCTATGAGGTATATGAATAGTTAAAATAGACAATTCAATGGGTATCTTTGCAAATGCATATTGTATAAGAAATCATTTAAATGGGATGATTTTCTTAAGTGCCATAAAAAAAATCCATGCAATTTTCTTTCATATGGGCATGAATCAAGAAGAGGTAAAGGATTCATGGAATTTAAATACTAATCATTTTGAATTTTCATTTAATGAGGATAATAATGTCATGAAGGAGCCCTTCAAACCTAAGGGTGTAATGAGTATACTGTAGGATGTAATAATTTTTTGAGCTAGTGATCCTAAATATTAATATGAAGGTGTATCCATGGAAGAAACACCCCAATCTATGAAGAATGTTAAGTGAATAACAATGAAGGGAATATTATTCATGTCTTTGAAAGTAAATCCACCATGTGCATAGTATGAGTATTGATGGAAGCCATCTAGAAAGTTTTTCTCCAAATCCATGAAGAATACATTAGATATTTTTATAGCCTAGAGGAGTTAGTACACAAGGAATATATAAATATTTTAATGATATAGATGTTGATCATGAAGAGAATTAATATGAGGAAGGGTATGCCATTTAGTTTTCTAGTGTTGTTATGTTATTTGATATTGTGTATAATATAAAATATTATATTCATGGGGTTATTTAGAGAGTATAATATTACTATTAACTACTTTCAACAATGAATAATGGTTTCCAATGTTATAGGTTGATTTATTATGCCTAGAAAGCTATTTACTTATTATAAAATCAAAAAGAAATTTTGTCCTTCTAACTTTAGAAGGTGCAGATCCAAAAGGACTAAACTTACATGACTAACTAATGATAATAGGTTTGCATCACTAGTAATCGATATTGATTTCTTAGTTAAATATGTTAATTTATAAATTGTGGGCATTCTCTCTTATTGCCAACATTTAATTCTATAACCATGGGAATAGGTTGAACCAATTGAATTATGCACAAAATATTTTTTCCTAATGTTAGATTATAATATTGTGTATTGTATTCATATGTATGCATAAATAAGATATATGATTCTTGATTCTATTTCTCTTCACAACCAATATTAATATTAATGTTGTCTTGTCAATGTGGAGAAACTATCAACCCATCCAAGAAGCTCCATAATTGATTACATTTGCATTTTGAATTCCCTTAATATAGTATTCATTATACAAGTTAGGTTAGCTATCTAGTTATTATAGAAATAAGCTCCATTCAATTTCCAAATGAAAATCAATCCTATATTTTAAAATAGTTATGTTTCTTTCATTGTTAGGTTATGCATAAACATGTAAAACAAATAACTTATGGTTTTCACATAAGTATGATTTGAGTTTGAGTAGAAAATTGAATCCTACTTGCATGAATTGAAATTACAAGATTTTTCCCATTAGTGCAACAAGTTGAAAATTATGGTTCTCTCAATAATCCCACAAAGGAATTTTGTCCCCAAGAGAGAACACCTAATATGGCACACCCATTAATGAGTATCATTTCGAAT
This sequence comes from Pinus taeda, assembly GCA_000404065.3. Classification (NCBI taxonomy): domain Eukaryota; kingdom Viridiplantae; phylum Streptophyta; class Pinopsida; order Pinales; family Pinaceae; genus Pinus; species Pinus taeda. The sequence goes on from APFE031431705.1 coordinate 4,687, forward strand.
TCTTCTAGTTCAAAAACATGCATGTAAAATTGAAATGTTGGTTGAAACCTTGGCTTCATTAAGTGTTGATGATCATTATAAGTATAAAGCCTTATGATCCTTGTTTGAAGATTACTTGTGTTATATTTTAGAGCTACACCTTTATTATTAATATAAAAATATCATGTGACCTTACATGTGACAAGTATCAAAATGAGAAAAGGTCGACATTTACAAAGTCATTAGTAATATCATAACTGAGTTAAAAGGAAGGGAACAATGAAAAATACATTGAATTTAGAAATAAAATTTAGGTCCAATGGTGAAAGCCTTATCCATTTATACTCTTAGGAAAGAAACTACCTTCTTTTACACTCTTAGCATCAAACAAATTAAACGATGGTGAAATCATTGTGCATTTGAGAAACATAGAGAGAGAAGAAAAAGTGCACATAAAAAGAAGGTATTCAATAAAACTCATATGATGTAAGCCCTATCGCCTCCATTCACTTAATTTAATAGTATTTATTCATGTTTTTGAAGTATATTCTCCTTACAAAAAGTCGAAAAATACCCTATCATAATCGGAGGTGTTGGATCAAGGATTGATCTAAATCACAAAGCTTTCCAATGGGAGATATTATTTCCTGTTAGAATTACACACAGGGTTTTAGCTAATGATGTTAACATCAAGGAGTGCCTTAAAAGTAAGCAATAAACATCTATTCAAAATTCTTATGGGATGGGGGAGAAAATATAAGCATAAGGGAAGCCATGTAATTGCATTTTGTAAATTCCATATGTTAATGTGATGTACGTGTCACAATAACAAATCCTTATTTTAAAAAGGGACTAATATCGTCCCATGATGTATATTGTTTCCAATCACTCTACATCAATGATGTAGTATCTCAAGTCATGGAAAATTCCAAGAATTAATTACATGAAGCTTATCAACCACGATTAACAAATTGGTAAAGAGCTTTCCAAGTGCACTCAAGCACTGTGAAAACATGTCAAAAATATGAAATCCACACTAACAATAGCTTTAACACCATGTTCATTTGCACAAACTATATTATTATTCAGTGTTAATTGTGTGGTTTTTTATTTAACACCTTCATGCCAACATGACATGAAAAGCATGGCCAATAGAATTTTGAATCTTAGTTAAATAAAGGAATGAGGAAGTGGGAATATAATAAAGGGTATTCATAGTTGTTAGCCCTTCATTTTATGAATTATTTTTCCTATCCTATTGAAAATTTTGATACAATTTTCTCAAAAACTTGACTCTCATATAGAAAAGATGTATTTTTTATGGGTTATTAAGGTTACTTTTATATTTATTTTTGTGTGCACATGATTTTATTATTTTATTAAATTGGAGGATTTGAATTGCATAGGGTGGTTGAGATCCCAAAAAATAGTGTAGGATTTAAGGATAAAACCGATCAATCAAAGAAGTGATTAGGATTTCAATTAGATTTTCCCTCCAATCATACGTAGGAGGATAGGTTGATAGACTAGAGAACTTATACTTTTTTCAATGTTATTATTTATCTAATACTACCAACATCTCATGTTGAAGTAGGATAAATCCCATTTCCCTATCATTATGACAGGTTTTCAATAAGAGAATAAGATAACTTTTTTGCATTTTTACTTTTTCATATCTAAACAAGGGTTCTAATAGCATCCTTGATTAGGTCCCACTCAACAACAGATCTAAGAACACATATATGCATCTCTTTCATATATTTCAATTCTGTTTCATTGTTGATTATATACTTTCATGATACTAATATTAATTCCTATAGTACACTAAGATAACTAGTTAATTCATGTTATTTAAAAAATTTATACAATTTTCTTCGTGTCTTTGAATAAAACTTATGTTATTTATACTTCCTCCATTTAATTGCTACGATTTAGTTTATAATCCTTATTACTCGAAGCATGTTTGATAAGAAATATAATATTTCTAAAAGCTAAAAGGATTGGATATCTAATAGCATCATTTAGTATCTTAGTCCCAACAATGCATTAACCTATTTCTATGCGAAATTTTAGGGGATAATATTTACAAGTTGGCTAATTTTTCATGCTTTTCTTGAAAAAAGTTAGCCAATTTCCATTTTTTTAGAAATGATTCACCCAAATTTTATACTATAAAATTATTTTACCAAAATAATGGCTAAAATTGTATATACAATAATATAAATTATAATTAGAAATCAAAATAACTTTTTAAAATTTTTGTCAAACATCTTACAATTTACATATTAGGTACTAGTAAAATTCACCAAGATTTCTAAAATTTAAGATAAGGTTTCATCCTTAGAATTTTCCCTACCTATTTCTCTATTCCTTCACAAATGAATTCATATGTTTATCCACACTTGTACATTGTGGAGGGAGTTACAATGAATATCACAAGATATATGGTATGAAGCATATAGAAATGGCTTGTTAAACTCCAACATTCCACCTATGGAATTATTTAGAATTCTATTTAATTTCAAATTAAGATCTTTCTTGTTGCATACATAGTGAATCACACCTCGTAAGTTTCCACAAAACATAGGTTGAAATTTAAAGTGAACTAAGATATTCAATATTCATTTTTGCATTATTAGTCATTTTAAAATATATTAAAAAACAAAATATCATTTCATAACTAGTTTGCATGAATCAACCTAGAGACACATCTGGTATATTTTTACCAAAATTTTGTAATTGAAGTGTGAACTAAACTCACTTACCTTTAGCTATGTGTGTGGTTTAGTAAATACAAATGAGATTCACAAAGAGATTAATAACATGTAACATATTCTTAAATCTTCTATAATCAATGTTTTCTTAACCTTAAATGAATACTCTCATAGTAGTTTTCTCTCCCAACAATATAAGAGGTCTAAAACAAGGTATAAAGGAAGAAAAATAATGAAATATGATTAGAAACACCTAATTCTAAGATAAATATATCATATACCGAAGTGATAATATGAAAACAATCACCCTTATCTTGATATTTTATTTTCTTGTCTTTAATAATCTTGTTCACACAATTCGATATGCAATATAAAAAGTTGTGTTACTGAAGTACTTCATACATAAGAACAATGGAATTTAATATATAGGAACTCTTTCGATGAAAAAAAACTCCTATAAGTGTTTCACGTTTTTCTCTCCTTCTTAGGGTTTCCTCCCTTCGTGATCAAAATCTCCTTAGTGGATTCAATGCTTTCTCCATTTATGTGATCAATATCCCTTGATTTCTACTTGTTCTTCCTGCTATCATCATGCATTATAGGTACATGGGTATTGAGTATCTTGATATCCCCCATGTTAGTAATCTTATATTGCTAGTGAGTGACTCAATCTATGAAGTCATATGTATAATGCATCTTCTAGGGTTTTCCCATATAAATTCTAGTAGTGTGCAAAGAACAAACAAGCCTCAAATACATAGGTATTAAATTTGAAATACTAATATGATAAGGTTCTTCTATTTTCTATCAATGCCACATACCTTAAACTATTGAATTATAATATTAGATCTAGAGAAGTATTGTATGTTTTTGAAGTTTCATGGGCTCAAATATGTTAACTCATTTTCCAATTGATGTCCTCTCAGCCCATCCATATTTCCAAATAACCCATATAACCTAGTTCATGTGTCATTTGGAGTTGTACAAGAATCAATATGGAAGAGAAAAAATATATAAATGTACAACCATGACGTCACATAATCCATATCCATTTTGTTAAAGTACCTTGCCTTCACTAGATATAAATTGATATTTTCTTTAGTATGCATAATGACTATAAATTTCCTTCATATTAGAAGAATTCTATAGGGCCTCCCCTCAAATTGTTAAATGGAGTATGAATAACAATGATAATTAGTTGATACATTCTGTTTGGGTTGTTCAATTCTCTATGACATACAATAATATGAGTATATTTTTCACAAAATCCTTAAATTCTTTGATACCTTGTTGTATTTTAGGAATCAAAAGATCTAGTTGTGTAAAAAACAACTACATTGACAATTGCATGAAAAAGAGTGAATAGAGAATAAAATAATGCTCAAATAGACTAAGAGACTGAAAGACCAATTTGAATTTCTTGCGAGTGGAATAAACAAATAGTGGACTAGATTACAATTAAATAGAAATTTCATAGGCAGAAGTAATGTGCACTAGGTATGGTTCCTTGTGCATGCAAAACTAATACAAAAGGAACTCTTAGATCCAATTAACTAGCTGAAAATGGAGTTTTATCGCGTAAAATAGAGTTGGGGTCAATAATAAGGTTGGATAAGGATAGGATGAGCCATAAAGAAGTGATAATTATAGTAAGAACAAACACATGAAAGTCTTAACTGAAGAACTCGTGAAATACTCCAAGAATAGAAATAAAAGTCAAAGGATAAGTATTCTTATGATAAAAGGATAAGAGTATAAGGTTTTGGATGAGGAATGTCCCTAGAAATAAGAAGGAATTATGCACTTGTGATTAACTAGGTTATGGATAGGGAAGTGTGGAGTAATGGATAAGATATCTTCATGTCACTACCTAGTCAATGCCTAATCACTACCACATGTCATCAAACATGAAAATTCATACTAAGAATAGGTATACTATAAGTTGTAACTTTTAAAAATAGTAGGAGGTAATGCACATGTACACCACCAAGTGAAGCAAACCTTCATAAAGAAATGCATGGATCATTGCAATTCTAGAGAAACTAGAGATTAGTTTCTTAGAATGATCCAAAGAGAGTGTGAATCCATAGAATATGAAGAAATATCTCAACTTAGTTAGAAGAGGACATATATTTTCATGATAGATTAGGAATACCTAAAAATTGGGCTTCTTAGAGGTGTGAGTGAAGAGTTAATTAAGGCTTCGAACTTCCTTTGCAATGGAGAATTTTTCTAGTTAGATTATGATGACATAAACAAAGTGTTCAATAAATACTCATTGTCTATAAGTTTAAAGAGCAAGGGTAACAAAAATTATTCCACACAATATTCAAAATCTATTGCTATAGATCTCGCCAAAAGTGAAATATAGAGGTTGTTAGAATAATTGAAAAAAATGTTTTACAATTATTGGATATGTAGATGAATACCATGAATATAAAGATGAATTAAGAGGATGTTATTATAGTCTTGTTTATTTTCTTCCTCAAATGAAGAAAGAAACATGCCAATAAGCATGGAAAATTTTAAGGATGGAAATTTATCTTAAAGTTTATAAACCTCAACGAATCTTACTAGTCTCTAATATAACAACTATAAAATATTTGGCCATATATTTGTAAAAAACATTAAAATTTATTATATTTTGATATATACTCTAGATATGATTTTGTCGATATTTATTGTAAAATAGTTTTATATTATAAAATTGGGTGAATTATTTTATGGAAGTTGGTGAATCTTTTGTTTGGAAAAACCATGGAAAATTAGCCCACCTATGAGTATTAGCCCCTAAAATTTTCCATGCGGATAAGGAATGAACAAATATCATAGTGGATTTCTATGGAATTTATGAATAGAATAATGTAATGAGAAAATTACCTTCATTACGTAGGCTGAAAGAAGCATACCAAGGCACATAACATAGCATGAAGTGGCTATGATTCATTAATAAAAGGTGTAAAGGACCAACAATACATTCCTAACAAGATATTTGAAAAATATAAAACGAGGTAGTTATGCCTCTTAGTAAGATCTCCATTATTATTAAAGGCTAGAGAAAGAGAAGACATACACAAAATAAAATAATTATATTTTAGGAGAATTGAAAATTATGTTTGAATATACCACCCCTTCAATCCATTAAATATGCACTATTATACAATAATTAAATTAGGGAAATATGCATTAAGAAACCTAAGACAGAAAAAATAACCCCTATAGTTGATGTTATGGGGAAGCTTGCTCACCTCGTTTTACGAAAAGTCTTCACCCCCATGCATTTTGATCTAGGGAATCACGTATGTGTATATTGATATAGACTAGTTTAGCAGACTCTTGAGCTATAATTACTGTAATTAACAAGGATAACTAGCTAATATTTAACTTAAGAGAATAGTTACGACATACAAATACTATCCTTCAACTTGAAATAGATAAATTGTTACTCTAGAAGGAATTTTATAGGACATCATTATACCAATTAATTATTGTGAGTAACCAAGACACTTGATTATTTTAAAAATTGAATGTAGACTCAATGGCTATCCAGTTATCCTAGGTAAACCCTGGATCGTAACAACCAATGCATTGATAAACTATAGTTCAACATATATGACCTACTAATCCCTATATAAACCCTAAAGCCCCCTATTAATTAAGATATATTGGGTAATTACATTTCTATTTCTATATTATTATGTAGGCTAGTACCTTTAATGGGCCCATTTTATTGTAATTATATCTATTGTCTCCTATATGCGTCCAAAGGAGACCTAGTAATAGTATCATCACGTATTTTCATGTACATTGTATTCATTGTAAAAGAAGGTTACCCCTTGAATTTTTTTGGGTGTACGTTATATTATTTTCATGACTAGGAACACATGCAGGGGATGGTAGGCCGCCATGTTTGTTGCACCAAGTGCAACAACGACGTCATAGGGGGGTGGAAGCCCCCTCCTATCATAGGGTTTAAGGGGGGAGGTAGCCCCCCAACATGGGGTTGAGCGTAGTGGATGAGATATTTTTTTACCTATATATATGTGGAACCAAGGATGGGGGGCGGACCCAAATATTGTGGGAGGACCTACCCATGGTTTTTTGCATCGGTCTTGCACATGGTTTTATGCATGATGGTTTTCTACCCAATGTATTTTGTAGATTCAGTCAAGGGAACTATGCTTATGTTATAATCCAAGGTTAATATATTTGGGGTTATTAATTCTTTGACATGTATATATATGTATTATAACATTCAAAGGAACATAATGAAATAATTAATTTGATAGTCCCGGTTTTTGAGCTGAGGGGAAAATCTATGAGTATTTATTTTATGTTCTCTTCATTGTATATTTTCTATTTTAAGAATTCATTTGTAGGTAATTGTTGTACAAGGCTAAAATCTACATTTGGTATCAATTTGTTCCGGCTTCAAGGGAATACCTTTGTTCTTGAAGTGTTTTTCTAGGGACTATGGTAGACCCTATTCAGTGGGAGGTCTACGAGATCGATTCTTGGAGTGAAAGAAGATGGAAAGTTGTGTAAATATAGAGGACGAGAAATTTATTGGTTAGAGCGTGTAGTTGTGGAAGCTCAAGATGGAGGATATTTTGGTGGATAACGATTAGTGAATCATGGTATATCTGAGTACCAAACCAATGAAAATGTTTACAGAATACTTGGTGATGTTGGATTGGAAGGCAAAGAGCATAATACAATTGTGTATATGAAATTTAGTATCGTGGAATGTATCATGGGAAGCTACAGTGAAGGATTTGTGGGTCAAGTTAGGGAATTTCTACCAACATAAGTCTCTGGTGAACAAGTTCCTCCTACATAAAATATATATAGCCTGAGAATGAAGGAACGGGACTCAGTGACAGAGCATGTAAGCACATTTAATAATGTGGTAAGAAATTTTTTATCAGTTGATATAAAAAATTCAGACAATGATAACTACATAAGTTTTTTGTGTTCTCTTCTAGATTTGTGGGATAGTTTGGTTGTTGCAATAGGTAGAAATACAACTACCTCGAATTTGGATGAAATATTCTCATCATTGTTGTCAGAAGAGATGAGATGAGAAAATATGGAGAGCCAGAATGGAGTTGCATTATTTGTACGAATACAATCCTTGAGCATAAATTTAAATAATTCCTCGAGTGGGAGATCTAAATCTAGAGGGAGATCTAAATCTCCATGAAAACTTGTAAATATATGTTAGAAATGTGGAAAGGAAGGGAAATAAAAAAAAATAATGTGTATCTAAAGCTCCTGAGAAATGAAAGCAATCAGAAATTTGGAGATTGGAGAATACTGTCAAACATGCCCTTCCTTTGTCAAACGTGCCCTCTTATTGTCAAACACGCCCTCCAAATTCAGAGCTGCTTTCGGGTCCCTTCGTGGTGTCAAAAGTTTCAACAAGATAGCTCTTTGGAAATCCCTTCAAGTATACTTTCAAAATATGCCTTCAAGTTTCAATTTGGAAGTCATTTTCCCTGTCAAAATTCCAATCTCCCAAGACTAGTAAAGGCACAGTGATCAGGCCAAAAAGATAGGGAGAAAGGTGATTTTTTAGTGGTTTTTAACCCTTTTGGCTGACTAGTTTTCCTCCAAATTCTTATAAAATGCACAATATGCATGTCCTCATCACTTCGAATCCAAATATGTTGGCCTTTTTCACATAATATTCCCCAAAGAAGAGCACAACACCCTAGGTGTGGCGCATTTGACAAGCAACTGGTCAAACACGCCCTCTTTGTGTCAAACGCTCCCTCCATCTTGCAGGGTGATTTTGACTGCCTTCCTAGTGTTATGATTGAGCCCATAATAGATGATTGGAACTATTTTCATATTTAGTTTCCAAATCTAACTTCAGTTTCCAAGATGGACTTGATTAGACCCTCCGAAAGTTGATTCTCACAACGCTAGTTAGAAAGTGCATAATGAGGGTGCAAAAATGATGTGTGATCTTGCAAGAAACTTTTGGAGGTCTTTCTCAACTACAAATGGAGCTCATTATTATTCATTGGAAATATATTTCTTCCTTGTTATCGTTTGACTCATAAAGTAAGTCATTTGGACATTCCATATAGGAGAACAATTGATTTTCCCAAGGTCGCTCCACAAGTGCAACAACCTTCATGTAGAAATTGTATTTTTTACATTTCTGAAAAACTATGACACGTGTGCAAGAAAATAAGGAGGCTTTTCATTATTTTATTATGATCGACAAAAACCTCTTCGACTTTTGTAAAATTCATCTCTGTTTGTTTGAAAACATACTTTAAAACAAAATTGGCCCTATGTGTGGTAAATGATTTGTCCCTTGCAATGACTTCTTGAAAAATGATGGAGAAATAATGTTTATGAATTGGAATGACCTCATACCTACTGAAACGACCTACCATAGGCCTCCTATCCTCCGATGTCTCTAATTCTACATCCAACCCTAGCTATGTGGGAGAGGAAATTAGGGTTTAGTGCTTGTGGAAAATGATGATTTGGACACCCTTGGGAAAAGAAAAATCCCTTTGGCATTCACTTAATCGTTTGAAAATTTACCCTTTCACTTGACTATTTCCTCAGACAAATTGATCTTTTGATGGTTTTTTAGAACTCTTTGAATTTGAATTTTCTTTAATGAAGTTGGCATATAGAGACTGAGTTGGATACTTAGGAACATTACTTATTACATATAGTGAACATAAAATTACATGATGAAATAAGCATTTCTCTTTATAAATCATCCTCACATGCTTAAGAGACGTTATTTGATCCTTGGAAACCCTAAAATACCTAATGAGAACTTGAAGGATTAAATTTCGAGATGACATGACTAATGTTATGGCATGATGTCATTAACTTTATGGACAATGGATACTCAGTAAGGTTGAAATGAGCCAACAAGGGGTAAATTTCTAAAAGGAGTAAAGGAAACCCTAATTCAACCTTTAGTGACCAAAAATTTTGCATGACAACCTAGTGGAATGATAAAAAAAATCAGAATGGGACCCTAATATTATATGAAAAGAGGACTTTTGATCACTGATGGTAATATGAAAATACTAATACTAACATCATGAAGAGCATCGGACGATTTGTTTTTATAGAGATTGTGGTAAACTATAATACACTCCTCTAATGGTCGATCAAGAATTTTTTATTAGATACATGAGGGAGGTAATATGTAGACGATAATATCTCGGTGCCTTTAAACAGATTGTTAAAAGTTATTTTGTTCACATCCTCTTCTTCTATCATTTTTATTTGTAGTGAAATTTTTTGTGTATCTCCATGTTTGGATTCGATTTTGTATCACTCAAATGGTTTTGACATGCAATTTCCCTTTAAAAACCTACTTTTTGTGGTTTATTGATGAACCATTCTCCCATTCAATAGAAAAAAAAAAAATCTCTCTTTGTGATATTCCAATAAGTTGTTGAGAGGCTATGATTTTATAAAACATATGAATGTCAAAGTCAAAAAGGGTCACTGTAGAATCCCTAATTTTGTAGTAGCCCTATCTTATTTCTATTTGTATATTACAATGCCTTAATAACACTTTATTTCATATGCTTGATTGAATTATATATAAGCCCCAGTATCTACATGTGGTATAATGTGATGAAAATTTATTACCTCATGAATTATAAACTATGTGATAATTTACACTTGACTGTTTTTACATTTGGTTTATTTTCCATATTTTAATATATGTTATATCATTAAATTATCATATAAGACTTGGTTTAAATATATTACTAACTAGACAACTCATTTATGATTATTATGAGTTTATATTCATGTGTATGGTCATGTTCCTTTTGGAAGATTCATATTTTCAATCATGAGAAATGATGGTTCTCATGCTAAAGGCTATTGCTTTGAGATTTGTATCATGTTTCATGGGTGATTTGGCATTCTCATGAGAGATGCTAATATTGATTTGCACTAATTTTCTCAAATCCACCACTCACGGACACTCATATATGATAGCCATTAAAGTCTCTATACCATACCTCCCGACTATCAATGTTTGAGTTACCCCTTGGGGTTTCTAGGTTACCAACACCTTGTTTTTTCATTGTTGTTGTTCATATTTTTTACATTGCTATGTAAGTTAGGGTTTGGTGACTGTCTCATTATGCATTTTACCTCTACATTTCATGGTAATTCATAGTTGAAACCATCTTGGATTCTAACCATGGAACCCCTTATCATGTTTAAATCCACTGGAGCTCACATAATAGAGGCATATGATGAGTATGTAGAATTGTTCCACCAAGTCAGCTAGTGGGATTTACTTCAGTTGTTTCAGGGTTATAGTAAAGGAGTTGTCAAGGATTTTGCCTCTTTTTTTGATAGGAAGGAATATTGAGTGGGTTATCCAGAGATGGTTATAGATATTGATTTCATTGTAGAAACTACTCATATTCCCTTTGAGAGAGATAAATGGTCTAAAAATTGTGTAATGTGTGACATTGCCTCAAAGTAACTTGTCATCAGTAAATATTGTGGATATCACGTGAAAGGTATGCCAATTTCCTCTTTGAAATCTAAATATCGTAATTTAGTTCTTTTGTTTCATTAGTATGCTACTTGTGAAGGGTGACACAATTTGGTTTGTATTTATCATAAAAGGTTGTTAATGGCATTTCTCGTCCATAAACTTAATTTTCCCTTTTCTCTGTATAAAAGCATAACTAAAATGTCCTGCACATACGAGTGACATTGCAAGAACTTTGAAACATCACTCTTTCATCATAGATTAATCTATATTATAGTTAGACACCATTCAACATAGACGGGGGATGAATAGGATCATTTCCTAGATTGAAATGGTTTCAAAAAACCAAAATTACTCAAGTATTCCAATTCCTCATGTATTTGTCGAGATACCCCTTAATTAGAGAGTCTTGTTGAGTCAGCATATCATCATTCATTATAGAATGATCAGGTAGAATCATTTCATGAAGAAAAACTTATGTTTTGAATGAAAATAACATTGAAACCCTCAAACCTACTCATGTTCGCTTAACTAGAAGCATGACCAAGGGTACCATTGTTTGTGATATGGAATTAAAATTAGAATTTAAGGATAAAAGAGAAGTGAAACCCTCTAGGGTAAGTCTTCGACCCAAAATTGCACCTAAGAAACTTGTACATGTAAAATAAATGAATGAATATGAACAAAACCCTCAATCTAAAGTCAATATTAAACAAATTAGGAGGAAAATTTCCTGAGCAAGGTGAAATAGACAGTAGAATACTCCTAGAAATGATGAGTTTGTCCATATTGAGGCTCATCCTAAAACCTTGCCAAAATGAAATAGGCCATAGGTCCAAGATAATTTGGGATTTTTCTGTTGATGTCGCTTGTTGTACTGACAGTCCTACAAGAAACATCCATTTTAATGAGGCTAAATTAAGAACACGTATTGGTACCAACAATAATTGCTCATTGTCTCATGTCTTGAAAAGTGTTTTCGTTACCTTGTCCATGAAGAGAATGAACTTAGAACTTCAGTTCAAGCTAAGGAAAGACACAAGGAACATAAATCTTCTAGTACTAAAAATAAATCTCAGTCTAAAGATACACATATTATTATTAGCTCATCGATGGTGAAAGTAGTTACATCTTCTAATGTAGATGGATCTAATCCTGATAAGTAATGACTTTATTGTTATCTATGGTCTGGAATTTTGAAGTTTTCAATGGATGTATCTATTTTGATTTATTTTACTAAATTTAGGAGAGGGAAAATACATAATCCCTCATTTTGTAGCAACCCTATCGTCTTGTCCATATAAATGCCTAATATATGTCTTGTTGGTTGTACCAAGTCCTCCATATTCACTGGATGATGAGCTTAGATTCCACAATGGAGGTTAACTAAGGTACAAAGGAAAATAAGTTTCTCACCCTTTTAATTTAATTATTAATAATTATTAGGTGAATGGTAGAGATTTAACCTCCATGGAATATGCTAGGATAGTCATAGTAGTGTTCACATATCAAGGGTTAAGATTTACGTCCAAATTAATTATGTTGTTTTAAATAATTAATGTCAAATTGTTTAATTAAAGAAAACATCATATCAACATATGTCATAATGAACATGTGATATTTATAAGCCATGGTATTGGCCCATCGTATTTTAAGAAGAGCTATTTACTTGAGTTAAGAAATCCCATGGTAAAGTGGGGATAAAAATTTATAATTTAGTTAAATTGTATAATTCTTTTTTATGTGGGTAATGTGATATTTATAATGGGGTAAGTGTTTTGATGCTTAAAAATTGTTATTAGTTCTTATTATGTGGCTTTTAGTCTTGTTGAGTTGTTTATTGTCATATGGTACTAATGTGAAATACAACATCAACCCATTGGTAATGACAATGTAAACTTTGATATTTTTTGTAGACATAACTTTATCTATAAATACATTTTTTTCTCAAAATGATAATGAATCTAATCTATAGTGGACATGCCTAGCATGCAAAAATATTTGTATATATCAAATACATAACCTATAGTATAGTGAAAAGTAATAATATTTTAAATCATATAGTGCTCTACAATAAATTATAGTTGTTTGGAGAATAGTTTCGTCTAAGGAATACATTATTTTAAATATGAATTTTCTTTCTCGTCTTCTAGGATAAGCTTTTAGTTGTTCAATATTGTATAAAAGCTAAAAAAAGATTAAGAAAATATATCTAAAATTACAACACAAAAAAACAAGGCAAAGCAAGAAGAAAAAACAATCAAAAATATTTTTACACTTCAAACCATACAAAGAAATGTGTGCATAGTATTTTGAGAAGAAAACTCTCTACTAAAAATATTTAAACAAACAAAATCCAATAACCAAAATAAGATAAATTATCTCACTCCCCATATGATTAAAAAAAGAGGTAAACACATGAGTAGTTCACTATAAAATGTATTTTAAAATATTGAAAACCTATAGCATTAGAGTAGTTTTCAAATGTTTAAAATGTATTTAAATTATCAATATTAAAAAAAACGAATAACGAATTTTTAATAGAACTTTATATACTAGCACAATTATATAAATTAAATGACTCGTAAATGTTAATAATTATCATTCCATAATAAACATCAAAACATATACTTCATAATACATCTGATGTTGCTAAAATTTAAAAAATTATGAAATTAAATTTATTATTATTATTATTATTATTAT
>APFE031431705.1:20101-91725 GCA_000404065.3 Pinus taeda
AGTAAAATATTCGTCATGCCTTGGTGAGAGATTCGCTAAAAAATTATATATACCTATTATATTATTGATAAAATCACCTTCCATTTTTCCTATATACCATCGAGATTCGCCCATTTATTATACATATAAATTTAGGGGGGTTTTTAAAATTTTCCCTAAGTTAAACATATAGTCATTTCACAAAGCATGGAATAATATTTTTATCGATGAAGATTTATATCGACTTTATTTCCGAGATTCTTTAATCTGAGTTTGTTAATTTATAAATAGGGTATGTTACAATAACATGGGCCGAAGCCATCGCTTCTCAATATCACATGCCAAAAGAACCATTACCCATGTCAGGTGCAAGAATTGTGCTTGACAAACTCCTCAACACTTAACTTTCAACTTGGGGGTTTTGTAGACTTAGAGACGAACCATAGGCAATGCTAGAAATGGTATGAAATTTTCCCATCTCTAATCCCACTTCTTAAAGGAAATGCTTTGCAGAATCAAATAGAAATCAATCAAGAGGAAAATTGATACCAAAGAAACTCTAGTGATGGAATGTAAAAGACAATTTGGATGTAAATAAAGTAAACAAATTCCACACAACATTAAAAATCTTAAATGCTATAATTAAACACTATGTTCATCTTTAGATGGATGACTAACAGTTTGAGAAGTCGACCCCTGCAGAATTATGTCTTCCTTATGATCTTCCTTCCACACAAGCAACCTACCCTTGCACTGTTACAATCTACTTGTACTAGTGCAGGTACAATATCTCTGTGCAAAAGTATATATGACCCTCCTTATTGAAAACTTATGTCTTAGTGGAGGTTCTCTAAGCATAAGGGCTTAGAGCACTCTGTTGGTTATGAAACTAGCTCACAAAAACATAGAAAAGATAGATCAACGCCTTAGAATTCAGCCTCTTCGAGGTGGCAACCTCCTTTACATTATATAAATGAACAATTCTTGGATGATACAAATGAGAAAACCTCCTTTCTATATATAGGAGTCTAAGGAGTCACAATATAACCCAGCCGACCAACAATAATAATATAAAGCCACAAAAATAACAATAGATTGATTTTATGGGGCCACATAATAACAATATGGGGACAATAGGGGCCAACAATACTAAATAAGGGATACAACTACAAGAGTAATGGGGTAATCACTAGTATTTTAGTGACCCTAAGATGCCCTCTCCTTCAAAAAGTATTTTCCTCAACGCTTGAGTAGTTCTAGATGCTTCTGTATAAAATTCTCATCCTCCCATGTGGAATCTTCAGCGGATAAGTTCTTCCACTTGATGAGATACTCTGAAATTGATTGATTTCATAGCTGTCGAGTTCTTGTCTCTGTGACTGCTTCTGGTTTCAATATAATTTTTCCTTCCAAAGTCAAGTTCTAGCAATATTGTTTGAACTGGGAGCTTTTCTCCTGTAACCTTCTTTAAACATGAAACATGGAAAACTGGGTGCACTCGAGAAGCTGTAGGAAGCTCCAATTTGTATGCCTTAGTACCAATCTGTTGCAACACCTTTTACGGACCATAATACTTTGGTGATAATTTATTATCCTTCTTAGCTTTCTTCAGGGACATTTGTTTATATGGTTGTAGCCATAGGAATACCCAATCACCTACATCAAAACTTCTTTTACTGTGATGTTGATCTGCGTGTTGTTTCATTCTATTTTGTGTGAACACGAGGTTATCCTTTGAGAGTTGGAGGACTTGTTGTTGATGTTCGATGTGATGTTCCACTGTTTGAACCTTAGAATTTTCTCTTAAATATGATGTGATGGATGGTAGATGATATCCATAAAGTGCCATAAATGGGGTCATTTTTATTGCTGTATGGAAGGATGTGTTATACCACAATTCAACTAGACGCAACAATTTGACCCATTGTGTCTGTTTATCAGAGACAAATTAGCGAAGATATCCTTCCAAACATTTGTTTACTATCTCATTTTGGCCATCACATTGAGGATGATAAGATGAGCTATGATCTAACTCAGTACTAAGACAATAATATTTGGATTTCCATGTAGCTTTTGAATTGTTTCCATAAATCTAGTATAAACTGTGCTGGATTTAGATGGATGTGATAATAAACAAAAGTGTGCGTATTTGGTAAGTCTGTCAACTACCACCATGATGACATTCTTTCCCTCAGACTTGGGTAATCCTGTGATAAAATCCATTGTAATCTCCTCCCAATGTTGGCTTGGAATGGATAAAGGTTGTAATAGAGTTGGGGTCTTAATTATTTCAACTTTATTTTGTTGCCAAACCAAACATTCCGCCACAAACTTTTCAATATCCGATTTAAGGCCATCCCAAAAAAATTCCTTCTTAACCCTGTGGTAAGTTTTTAAAATTCCAGAGTGCCCTCCTAAGGGATAAGTGTGCAATTCCATAAGAATCTTTTGTTTGACTTGGGAATTCTTACAGAGGTATAAGCGATCTTTGTACCATAATAAATCATTTTTCTAGCTAAATGTATCAGATGTACTCGTATCTTGTTGTAACTTTCGAATGAGTGCCCACACTTCTTCATCATTCTTCCATTCCTCCCTTTCTTCATTTATCCAATCTCGTTGGATAATAGAAATGGTGCACAAAAATGCTTCCACATCCTCATCCTTTCTTGAGAGTGCATCTGCCACCAAATTTTGCTTCCCTTTTTTATAGATGATTTCAGAGTCATAACCCAACATCTTTGTGACCCAATTCTGTTTCTCTTCGGAGGATAATCTTTGTTCTAAAAAGTATTTAAGGCTATCATGATCCGTTTTTACCTTGAAGTGTCTTCCCATTAGGTAGTGTCACCATTTCTTAAGTGCATGTAGTATTGTCAACATTTCCTTCTCATAAATAACTTTGTGTAAAAACTTTCCCTTGATTGGACGACTTTCAAAAGCAATGGGTCTTCCATCTTGCATTAGAACAGCACCAATTCCATTTCCTGAAGCATCACATTCCACAATAAAGGTTTTTGTGAAGTCCGGTGTAGCTAAGACCGGTGCTTGGCACATTGCCTCTTTAAGATGTTCGAAGGCCTTGGTTGCTTCCGGAGTCCATGAAAATGCATCTTTCTTCAATAATGTTGTTAGAGGCGCTGCTATTCTCCCATAATTCTTAAACTTGCGATAATACCCTGTCAACCCAAGAAATCCTCGCAGATGCTTTATGGATGTGGGGATTTCCATTCCTTAATGGCTTTAATTTTGCTAGGGTCTACCTTAACTCCTTCATGAGATACAATATGACCCAGATATTCCACCTCTTGTACTCCAAAGAAACATTTGGATCTTTTTGCATATAATTGTTTCTCCTCCAAAAGTTGTAGCACGCTGTCAACATGTTTAACATGATCCTTCCAAGACTTGTTGTAGATTAGTATATCATCAAAAAATACTAACACAAAATTTCTAAGGAAGGGTTTGAAAATGGAATTCATCAAAACTTGAAATGTAGAAGGTGCATTGGTAAGGCCAAAAGGAATGACCAAAAAATCATAATGACCCTCATGGGTTCTAAATGTTGTTTTCAGAATGTCTTCAGTCTTCATTCTGATTTGATGATATCCTAAATGAATATCAAACTTGGTGAACTAAATTGATCCATGCAATTCATCCAGTAATTCATCAATGACGGGAATGGGAAACTTATCTTTAATACTGAGTTTGTTGAGCTCCCTATAGTCCGAACACATGTGCCATTATCCATCCTTCTTGTGCACCAATACTATTGGAGCAAAGAAAGAACTTTGAATAGGTTGGATTATACCAGCCTCTAGCATTTCTACAACCATATGTTCAATTTCACTCTTTTGGGCATAGGGATATCTGTATGGCCTGATGTTTGGAGGAACACTTCCTGGAATCGTATGAATAGCATGATCATGATCATGAATAGGTGGGAGACCTTTGGGAGTATCAAATACCTTGGAATGATTGTCCAAGACTTTTTTGAGATTTGGAGAAATATATGATTCTGATGTGGAAACATCTAGCGAACATAATTGTGCAATTACACCTCTTTTTTCCTTTTTTAGAAGATTTTTCATACCGTTAGAGATGATTATCTTTCCCGGTTTCCCTGCAATACCCCTTAATTCAACTTCCTTTCCTTCTAAACAAAATTTGATGAAACGTTCTTGAAAATTAAAAGATATTGTACCCAAGGATTGTAACCATTGAACTCCTAGTACAACATCAACACCTCCTATTGGAATGGAAAGCATTGGGCTAGTAAATATATATTCTCCCATGGATAGCTTGATATTATGGCACTTTCTAGAGAAATGTATCATTCCTCCATTTGCAACCATCACTTGACACTCTGGTGTTGGATATAGGAAGGAATTCAATTCTTTTGCTACCTTAAAATGAATAAAATTGTGGGTACTTCCTGAATCAATCAACACTATTACCATTTTATTCCTGATTTGTCCTTCTATCTTGATGGTTTGAGGAGTGGTAATTCCAGCCAATGCATTACAAGATATGGTTGGATTCATTTATTCTTTATCTAAGCTTTGTTCCTGGAGTATATCCTCTTCTTTTTACCTTTCTTTCTCCTTTTCTTCTTCCTCTTCACAATCTATGTAGAATAGTTTCTTCTCAACACACTTATGACCCTTAGTCTATTTGCTATCAGAATTGTAACAAAGCCCTTTTGCTCTTTTTTCTTCCAATTGTTGTGGTGTCAACCTTATAGGTTGTGGAAGACTAGGGGCAACAACACTTCCATATTTATAGTTGTCAGTGGTATGCTTCTTGGTTTCCATAATTTTGATTTCCATTTTTCTTGCTAACATGAATGCCTTCTCTAATGAATCAGGTTCCCAAAGGCGAACATCATGTTGGATATTATCCTTGAAAGTCCCTATGAACACATCAATTCTATGCTCCTCTGAAATATTTTTTACCCTTATGTTCAATTTTTGGAACTCCTCAATGTGCTCCATTATTGAACCCTTTTGTTTGAGACTTATCAATTGGCTAAAAAACGTGTTGCTTTTCTATCTTCATAACGTGTTGTCAATTCTTCCCTAAAAATTTCACATGTGATAATTTGTTTATGAGAGAAAAGCCATTGATACCATACAAACTAATTTGGTTCCAAATATAAAGTTGCAATATGTACCTTTTGTGTGTTTTGCACATTATTGAGATCGAAAAATTGCTCCATTTATAATATCCATGTTGCGGGATCCTTGCCATCAAACTTCCTCATATCTATTTTTGGAATATGGTGGGCCTTTGATCCAAAATTAGAGTCTATGAAATCATGATTAACATTTCTTTTGTTCTCATCATGAGTTTCCTTTACTACCCTTTCACCATTACTAAGAATTTCTTGTAGAAAATTTGTCAAATATGTCTTCAAATTTGTCTTCAAATCTTCCATGCCTGTCTTCAAATATTCCATGCTTGTCTTTAAACAATCCATATTAGATTCTATGTCTTTCTTTAAACCATCCATCTTAGCTTCTAGATCTTTCTCTAAACCATCCATCTTAGATTCTGTTGCTTTTTGTGCAAGTGACACTTGTTGCACTCGGTCTCATAATTTTGATACATCACGTTGTATTTCTTCCTCTTCTTCATGAGTCATGCTAGAGCTTCCAGGTTGCCTACTAGGTGTTTTCATTTTCTTTCCTCGGGGCATCAATTAACGATACTAATGCTTTACTATGCCCTTTGAATTCCTTCAAACTAATTTTTCAAACAAAACTTATGCAAAAATTTTAAAAAAACTACACACCTTTTTCCACTTATAGGAGCATGATATTGAATATGATGTATCTCTATAATTTCAGATCATCTAGTTCTGAAATCATGACCTATGGTAGCCCTCTACATCCTCTTTCGAATGCCACCAGTCTGATGCAAATTATATTCTCCAAGGAAGAGTTATGCCAAATCTCCCATAGTGACCTCATTATAGACTAGTTCAGTAGACCGAACTTGTATGACGTGCCACGAGTCACTGTTTTGACCTTTGGCTCTAGAAAATATATACAGGAAGCGACAGTCTGTCCTCTTTCTGTATCTTTTGATGAAATTTCAATCTGATGCCTAGAGAGAAAGTTATGACGATTCTCCCCAAGTTACCTTTTTGGAATGTAACTCAGGAGTCTGCACAAAGACCAACTTCCTCAGATAATATCTCTGCAAATATAGTGCAAAAAGCTCTGAAATTTTAGCTTCTGAAACGTTGGAAAAAAAAAGTTATAGCAAAAATTCCACGATGACCTACTTGGAGCAGCAAAACCCTAGAATCCAAGGCTCTCATACCAAATGTTATGAAACCAACTCACAAAAAGATAGAAAAGATATATCAACACCTTATAATTCTGCCTCTTCAAGGGGACAACCTCCTCTACATTACATAAATGAAAAATTCTTGGATGATACAAATGAAAAAACCTCCTTTTTATAGATAGGAGTCTAAGGAGTCACAATATAACCTAGCTGACCTAACAATAATAATATAAAGCCATAAAAATAACAATAGAGGGATTCTATGGGGCACAGTAATAACAATATGGGGATAATAGTGGCACAACAATTTTAATAAGGGATACAACTACAGTAGTAATGGGGTAATCGCTAGTATTATAGGGACCTAACACTGTTTCTACGACAAGAGACCAGCTCTTGCACCAAAACAGAGCTTCCTTCACCTAGTTTCCAAATTACTTTCAAAAACGCTGAAATATGTGTTGGAAAAGAATTGCAAATATAAATGAAATTCTGAAGTAAATTATCTGTGAAAAAGGAAATTCTTCAATCATTAAACCTTCCAAAGGAAATAAACTTCATGAAATAAAAGCACTTCAAAAGAATCAAATAGTACTCTAAGTGTTTTGCATGCATTATCTACATTTAGTAATCCATTCAAAACAAATTATCGTCTTTGCAAGCATAATATGTTTATGATGATTTTGTGAAACCGGGTCAAGATCCTCTTAAAGATGTACTTTTAATACCGAAGACAATGACTAAATTAATGATTCATTTACTTGCTTAATAACTCGAAATAATATGCATAGAAGTGATTCACTATTCACTGCAAAAGAATGATTAAAACAAAGTGTGGGAAACACCATTCACTAGTGCATGAAAGGGTTCTCTGCACGATCAGATCAAAAATGAGTTAAAACAAATATTGAGAATAAAAGAAATGCAAGGAAGATATCTCATAAACAAAGTAAACACACATAACTCTCAAATCATGGATCTATTTCACACGTTAGCTACAAAAGATATTTTTAATCAAAACTTGAAAGATAAAAATTAAAATTATAACATCACACAACTGCAAACGAAATATCCACACCTTCTTTCTGAATAATGAAAGTGAGAGGGGTAAATGAGCTGGGTTGGCTCAACCCTAGCCAACCAGCTCGTTCCACTTCTAAGGAACGAAAAAGATCAACACTTTGTCAGGCCAACTGACAAGGAAGCAAATATGAAGGAAATATTCAAGGAGATCAAAATGAGGAATGATAAGCTCAAGGTAGAGGCTTATGCCAATTACATGCAGATGACACCACCAAACCAGAGGAGATTGATGTCAGCCTTTGACATCAAAGAAGATAAAATGCAGGTGTCTTTCTTATAGCCTATTGTACAACAACCTAAAACAACGGGAGACTACAATAAGACTAACTTTGAGGTCTTATCCAGGTTTGTGTATCCCATAGATCAAATAGAATTTCACAAGAAGGATGAAGAGATGATCTACTCCACCTTGAAAACAAAAGCAATGGCAACATTCAAGCTCAACCAATCATTAGACAATATGACAGCCCAATACAAACTGGAAAAATCCTCCTCCAATGCCAAAGACACAAGGATCAAATCCTTAGAAGACTTGATCATTGAGTTGGGCGATGACCCAAAGGACATCAAGGTTGTTGAACAATTGATTAAGAAGAAAAATGAAGACATTGTAGCCCTTAAGAAACAGCTCAAGCTGACTCAGTCACAGCACTCTCAAACGAAAGAAGTCCTAGTAAGCCAAACAAATCATGAGGATATGATGGACTTGATGCTACAACTTAATGTCCAATTGAAGAAAATTGAAAAGGAGATAGATAACTTGATCTAGATCAAACAAGCTACTCTAGACAGTGCTTCTTCAACTGTCATTCCTACAGTGACCACAGTTATGCCGTCCACATTCGCAGCAACATTAACTCACACTAGTCCAATGTCCACTACATTGCCAGCAACAATAACAACTACATCAGCATTGGCATCAACAGCAACAGGTACCACAGGTGATGAAGCAAATAGGCTGGTCAACGAAATGGAATAAATGTCCATTCAGACTAGTGAAATGAAAAAAATTAAAAGGGAAACTTACTAACATGGAGACAAATGGAAGGTTAGCCCACATCATGCACAAGGAAGAACAACATAAGGCTACCAGAATGAATGAGAGAGTGAAAATCCTGGAGAAAGAATTGACAAAGAGTGAGCCTTTGCGAAAGGCCAAGCAATTATTATTTGCCAATATCATTGACTTTGTCAATGATATTTAGCCATCTATCCAGGTCATTTTTTAATAGATTGACTTGATCAAACAGGCTACAAAGGTTATCCAGAAGGTCAAAGAAGAACATGGAGAAATGCCAAAGGAAGCAATAAGATTTATCCAATTCGTCAAATCCAAGAACACATATGAGCTACAAGAACTTGACATGCCTCATATATTAGGTACCATTTTGGAAGTCAAGAGGCTCTTAACTAAGAGAAATTTAGTATTAAATTTAGAATATAACTGCCAAACCATGCAACTAGCCAGTGACAAGTTTATGACCAAGTTTGAAATTTTGAGGGAAAAGGGATTACCTAGTCCGCTCATCAATGAGTGGTATACCAACTAGTAGAGTATTATACCAGACTTTTGAAAATTTGTTTCACATTCAGCATGAGGTGAACCACTTATCTATCAATAGACCTAATTTTGTAAAATATACAGAGTTTTATGAGATATATAGGAAAACGCTCAATATCCAGTTACTAGATGAAGAAACATGGCAAAAACATAATGATTTACTACAGTAAAGACATAGTAAATTATAAACTATAAATTATAAGTGTACAATAAAACATAAATGAATGTGATAAAAGGATGAAGACAAGTTAGCATAGTCAAATTGTATCAAGTGAAAGAGTATCAAATGAAAGGTGAAAGCCAAATAGCCTACCAACATAAAGGGCTAAAAATCAAAGCATAACAGCCAGCAGAACCAAAATAACAAGGACAACATGAAACAATTCAATATCTGTCTCTATCTTCTCCCAAGAACATATTTTCCTTTCCTAGATTAATTCTCAAATTAGTTTGAGATATTTTATAATAAACCTTTTGTATAAATCCCTCAAAATTCAAAGTATTAGGTGTGGATTATTTTACATTTGCATATTTATTTTGAACTTAAACCTAAGGGTGATTGTACTATTTTCAAGTCAACAGACTCGAGAAAGTAATAAAAGCATTTTGCCACAGGATTCATGAGATGAGCCATTTTCAGTGAAGTATTTCTTTGTGTTATTATGTTACCTTTATTTTGTGTTTCCATAATCTTAAATGTGTTATAAAATCTAAATAAATTAACTGGAAATATGATATAGAACTTGTTTAATTACACTGTTTTGCATGGTAATTTATTTGCATGCTTTCCTCTCATACCCAAATCTGAGAATCCTTGTTTTCTCTCCCATCCGAGTTGACTTCTTCTATTTATTCCAAAGTCTAGCCCGGGGAGCCCTTAATTTCTCCCTTGACCTGATTTGAAGCCATTCACCATTTAGCCTCTGAGATCTGCATTGACTCATCTATCTTTCTCTGTAGACATTGTTCTTAGAAGCCAATTGTGTCTTGTTTATTAGACATTTGTCTCCATAGCCTAATTGTATAATCCAATACTCTGTCCATCTGAGTAAAGTGATCCCACCACCAAATTTCCAAAACAAAACACATGTGCAAGCCATAACTAGCCTAAAATCATCTTAACTAAAACAGAGTTAAATCTTAAAGAGAGAGCACTCTCTAAGCATCACGAAGGCTAGGTCCTAATCTCCAAAAGTGGTTTTTGGTTACCTTTGGCTTTTCTTTCTTCTTACTTCAAAATAATTATGAGAGTGCTAGCAAAATCCATATAAAATGATTAATAAAGTGCTGAAATAAATCTTAATACAAACTATGACCATGCGCAGGAATGGGTAACTATCTTGTACTAGTGTAGGAAGGAAGAGTATTTTATTGAGATAAAATAGAGGTTTATTTTGATGAAAATGGGTTATAAAATAGGGAAATTTAGGAGACCAACATCCTCCCATCCCTAAGTTGTTGTGTGTCCTCATACAACGTTTTACCTCTGCAAAAAACTTTCAAATGAATGGCCAGCTCCTGAGTCCTGAACTTCAATGTTTATTCCTGCCGTTACTATCTTTGCCTTCTTGTCTCTTTCTTTCCACAGCTGCTTAGTCACATTCTTGAGGCATCCATAGAATTTGGAAGCTCGATACTTCCATACCTTTACTTGGTGCTTCTACCGCTTTACTTTGCAAGAAGCTCCACCTCGCGTTGTTTCTGCCAACTCTGCTCTTTCATGACCTGGTTCAAAGCCTCTAGGTCATGGACTTGCTGCTCCAACTCTACTATTATGTTATTAAGGAAAAGAGTGGATAGTTATGTGCTAATATCTTCAGGTGTGAATATCGTTTCTACCACGGACTCGAAAAAGGTCCCATCATCATTGAGGTCAAGGTTTTCGAAAGCCTATTTTATGACATCGTCGAGGGTTTTTATTCTTGGGTTTTCTCATTACTAAGGGTTTTGATGCCCTCAACAATCTTTGTGCCTTGTGTATTGAATTCCATATCACTCTTAACTCCTTATTCTCTCGGCTTCTCAAGGGATTCAACACCCTATCTTTCCAAATCAATAGGAGTTTTTGTTCCATGCTCTTCTACAACTGTAGGGACTTCAGTACCGTGTCCTCCGAATATTGTAGGGCCTTCAATACCCTGACCTTCAAAAATAAAAAGGTCTTTAGTACCCTAACCTTCTAAAATCGCGGGGTCTTTAGTACCATGGCCCTCGAAATCATTAAGGGTTTCTACATCTGGTTCGGTGAAATTATCAGGACCCTTTGCATGTTGTTCCTCTTTCTTCTCTTCTACTTTCACTTCACCATTATGTGGTGTCGAAGTTGTCTTTCTGCTCCTTAGCTTGTTCATAAATGTTGACAATAGGTCGTTGTCTTGTGCATTCTCCTCATCTTCCATAGTGTGTGCCACTGCGTCTTTAAGCACCAAGAGATTATGAACTGTGGAGGAATTTTTGGGTGTTTCATTGATTATGATTCGAGAACTTAACTGGTTCATCCCTTGGGCAACAATTTTCCTCCTCATTGAGGTTCTAATCTTCCTCTTCTTTGTTGTGGGTGGATTGCTCTCAATGGACCTCTTCTCTACTTTCACTAGTGAACTTTTACCTTGCCTCTTGGAAGGAGACAATGTCCCCACCCTTCTCTTCTTACGTGTACTGGTGCTAGCAAACTCTTCCGCACTCATCGCTTGGAATTATTTCAAAAACACTCCCCAATTATCCCCTTTTCTTGTATCTTTTTCTTGACCAGAATTGTAATAAGCTCGTGATGGCATATCTTGTTTCCAACCTGGCTGGCAGTGCTAATCTGCACAACTTTCACCATCTTCTCAAGGTTTCTGAGCAATAAGTGAGGAAAATTAATCAATTTTCTTTCCTCAAAATGCAACAGTAATCGGAGGTGTTATAGAAATGCCAAGGTATAGTGTCCTTATCTAATAAGAAACTTCTCCAATATAAACAGTAAATCTCGCCACCTCCCGATCATGGGAGTCCGTGAAAGTACGTTTCTCCAATCGACCTTAATTTTCGTATCAACCACAAACTAGTGCCAACGCTTCTTTGCGAGCTGCTCTTTTTTAAACCAATGCTCCCCTATAAGTGTTAAACCCATTTCTTGTGTGATGAATTCCTCTGTAATTTTGAATTTTAAGGACCTACCTGTGACTCAACCTTCTTTGAACGTCCTTGCAAACTCTAATGCCACCTCCATGTTGATCCCATCAAACTTTTGTAGAAATGGCGGGCACCCAAATTCTTGAAATAGTGCAAGACTATTCCTATACTTAGCGGTTTATTCAATTTCTTGCAAAGACATCAGTTCATTCCTCACAGGTGCCATTTCGAACCACACTCCTCTTCACTCTCTTCACACTCTCAAAGGAATTCCTGTGTGATTCCAAAGTTTGCCGAAAATTTTATGGTGGAGGTTCATTGCTCCCCATATTTTCAGACCCACTGACCTGGCTATGATGGAACCAACCCCCCCCCCCGCATCAGGTATTAATTCATTTCAACCCACTAAGGGTGAATCATGATGATTGGATGCAATGGTGGTATAGGTGGCAGCGGCATAGCGACTACAATGATTGGATTGCAGGTAAGATAATAATGGTCAAATAGTGTAAAATCATTTTAAGGAGGGTGTGTCGGTTATCAGACAGTAGTACCATCCTGCAGTCAGCATCATAATTCAATCATACATACTTCAACATTTATTAAAAGGATTATATTCCTAACCTTACACACCTTGCACTTTAAATATTTATTCCTAGATTAGTAAATAATGAAACAAAGAATCAATTAAAACATGGAATGAGATAACATATTAGCACATATGCAGGAAAGTAAAGGCCCATAAATATCCCTCATAAACCACTCCAAGACTGTGTAAATTGCTTTCATAGTCAACTATGTTTTTGCACCAAACCTGCTTGCACTACGTTGTACTTGCACCAAAGAATTTTACCAAACAAATAATCTGATAGGACATACTTTTGTAACTAGACTTTAAAAATTTGCCTTCTTCTAATAAAAAAATTGATTCGCCATCCTTTGGTGTTTCTTGAACATGCCTTTTGGATTGATTGCATCAAATTCTGCAATTGATTTATGAGGAAGTAAAGAAGTGGGAAAGGGGTAAAAAAAAATAGAATGGGTAGGAATATTACAATAGGGATTGCAGAAATAATATCACCAAGAGGGATAAATGAACTAGGATGTGGGAAAGAAAAATCAAGGGAAAAGAGGGATTTTACGAAATCGGGTAAGGGTAATTTCTTAGAAGAAAGAGGAAAGTAATTAATTGGGGAATTTAGTGGGAAATTTTGAAATCGGAAATATAAGAAAGATGATCTATTTACCTTGAAATCTCCTTGCACTAGTGTAGGAAAAAATAACTGCAGCAGGAAGTAAGTATTTACTTCGATAAAATGTCCATTCTAGCTACCACAAAATTGAGTAAATGCTCAGTTTCATGAACTTGCTTCTTCTTGGTGCCATCCAACATATCTAAAAATCAAGTAACATTCCCTTTTTATTAAAAAATTTATCGTCGTGTGAGCATGCTAGTTTTTAGGTCAATCCTTCTACAATCATGTTAGTCAACTGATTTTCATAATTACAGGAATTTTTTTCTTTTTATACTTTTTATTTTTGTCATTTTTTTCTTTTTATTTTCTTTGATTTTTTTATTTTTTAATAAGGACAAGAAGGAATCAATTCTTCAAGAGCTTGGTGTTTACCACCTACCAACTCCTTTTCAAATGGCTGTTGGACTTGCTGCATAAAATATCCTTTAGTAAGGGGCTAAAAAGATACCTTTAGTGTATGCCCATTTACTAGGAACACATAATTCAGTCTATCAATAGTTTTGATTTCTAATGCTCCATTTTCAAACAGTTTGACCATCTCATAGGGTCCCATCTAGCATGTACGTAAATTTCCTTTAAAATGTCTAAATCTTGAACCATAAAGGAGTACCCAACCACCTGGTTCGAACTGATTCTTCTGAATGGACTTGTCATGCGACTTCTTGCACTATTGTTGAACCAATATGTTCTGCTGAACAACATCCGTTTATATTTCATCTAACTCATTTAATTGTAGAAGGAGCTACTGCTATGCTTCAAAGAGATCTAGTCCCAATTGGATTGCAGTCCTCAAAAGTCTTGATCTGGAATTCTATCGACAAAAGGACTTGTTTCACATACACTAGCTGATATGGTGTGTGTGTCCTATGCTGTCACTCCAAGTGGTTTGATAGGCCCATAATGCTTCTGGTAATTTGTTAGCCCAATCCTTTTGGTGCATGTTTACTGTCTTTGTAAGGATGTACTCAATTACCTTATTCGTGGACTCCACCTGACCATTTGCTTGTTGGTGATACGATGTTGATTTCCTATGTCATATTTTGTACTGCTCCTCACACCCTATACCAGATTAGAAACAAATTGCGATCCATTGTTGGAAACAATTTATCTAGGCACACCAAATCTAGTAAATATTTTAGTAAAAATAAAATCAACAAAAACTCTTTCGGTAGCAAAAGAAACAACTTTAGCTTCTACCCATTTTGTAAGAAAATTTGTACAAACCAAAATATGATTTGTATTTGATGATGTAGGATTTATTGGTCCTAAGAAATGAATTGCCCATTTTTCAAAAGGTGCAATCATAACCTGAGGACATAAAGGCATTTCATGGGTTTGATCAGAATGGCCAATTCACTAACAACTATAACGCTGCTTGACATACTGTTTGGCATCCTTGAACAGGCAAGGCCAAAAATAACTAGCTCATAATACTTTTTATGTAGTCCGCTTATTGACGAAGTGACCTCCACAAGGTTCATCATGTGTATATTTTAAGATATCAAACACCTCTTCCTCTCTTACACATCTACAAATAATACGATATGCTCCAGTGTAAAATAGATCTTATTGGATCCAAGAATATGCAACACCTTTCAGAATGATATTCCACTTTTCATGAGCGGATAAGTGAGGTGGTAATTTCCAGTGACTAAATAGTTAGTTATGTCAGCAAACCATGGAGATTTTGTTGACAGAGCAAAAAGATGTTCTTCAGGAAAATCATCATCAACAAGAATTGCTTCACCAGGATTATTTAATCTTGATAGATAATCTACAACTACATTTGACTTTCTTGGTCTATCAACAATGGTAATATTAAATTCCTATAATAATAGAAACCATCTAGTCACTCTGCCACTAGTTAATGGTTTACTCATTAAATATGTTATAACAGAATGATTAGTATGTACAAAAAGTTCATATACTGTAATATAATGTTTGAATTTATTAATAGAAAAAATTACAGCTAAAAACTTTTTCTCAGTAACTGTATAATTGAGTTCAATGGATGACAAGTTCTTACTAATGAAATAAATCACATAAGATTGTTTTTCTTCTCCTTACTCTAAAGATGTGCCTATAGCAGTATCTGAGGCTTCAGAGGAAATATGAAATGGAAGGAACCAGTTTGGTCCTCTCAATACTGGTGCCTGAACTAATTTTTCCTTCAATGTCTCGAAAGATTGTTGGCAAGTTGTGGACAAGAAAACTCACTATCTCTAGCTAAAATTCAGAAAGTGGGGGTACCTATCCTTGAAAAAATCTCAATGAATCTCGTATAGTAGCTTGCATGTCCTAGAAAACCTCTCACTTCCCTTTGAGTTTTGGGTATAGGAAGACTCGAAATTACTTCTATTTTTGCACGGTCAACCTAGATACCTTTGTCGGAAATAAGATGGCCAAGAACCATTCTCGCCTTGCACATTAAGGTGAGGTGAGCTTCTTCGCAGCAAAGAAGCACATTTTCTAGATTCTTGAGGGCTTCCTGAAATGGATCACCAAACACAGAGAAATCATCCATATAGATTTTTGTACATTCAAGGTCGACAAAAATAGCCAAGTTTGGCCTATGAAAGGTAGACGGGGAATTACATAGCCCAAATGGAAGCACTCGATAAGTAAATGCACCCAATGGACATGTAAAAGTGGTTTTGTCTTGATCATAAGGTGTTACCTCTATCTGGTTGTATCTGCTAAAGCCATATAGAAAAGAAAATTACTTCTTACTAGCAAGGGTATCGAGCACCTGATCGATGAAATGAAGGGGGGAGTAATCTTTGAGAGTGTCTTTATTCAATTCTTTGTAGTTAATAAAATTGTTCCATCTCTCATATCTCTTTGGGACTAATACTAATGGAGAGACCTACTGGCTATCAGAAATGGAATAGATAAAATCAGCATCTAAGAGTTTTACAAATTCTTCTTCTACAATGTCTCTTAGAGCTAGGTTCATTCACCTTTGGGGTTGTTGGAGAGGTTAGGCTCCATCCTAAATATAGATATGGTGTGTACAAGTTCCAAGAGGGATTCCTTTCACATCTTCATAACCCCATGCAAAGGCATAAATATGGTTCTGCAACAAATTCAAGTTGCTCTCACTGAGAAGGATCTAAGTCTAAACTGATATACAAGGATTTAATTGGACTAATGTCAATGAGAGTAGTGTCAGGCTCAAGAGTACACAAGGGTGTCGCTAGAGATGGTGATGATGAGGGTAGAGAGTCATATCATTCCTGAAAATCTAGACTAAAAATCTAACTCAATGACTCGAAATTAGGCATGGTGTCTAGGTTGTTTAGGAATTCTTGAATCTCTCCCTCCTATGGGACTCATCATTTTGATGTATCAAGGAAACAGGCTAAGTCTCCTCATCAGTAATGCAGTTTAATCGTAAAGTGTCTCAGAGCTCCTAAATAGATAGAGTGGGTGGATATAGGGTGAATTTCTTTCTGGAATCTCCATGGGAAATATACATATCACCAAAATGACATCCGATATAAGCATCGGTTGTAGCAAGCCATGGGTGTCCCAAGATCAAGGGATGCCCTCCTACAAATTTCTTTGGTTGAAGCACAATGAAATCTGTGGGATATTCCCAAGAATCTAAGGAAATGACCACATCATCCAATACTCCTTCCGGCTTGATTTTAGGTTTATCTGTGAGTTCAAGTAGAGTGGGAGTAGGACAAATATGGATGAGTCCAAGTTGATCCATGGTTCACTTGGTCATAACATTAATGGTTTCCCCTAGGTTTATAAATACATTGGAGACAAGAACATCACCTATCTGATCATAGACAACAAGGTTTCCGGAGTCGGTATATTTTTCCAAGTGCATACATCCCATCATTAATTGTGCTCGTCTACCAACAAATTGAATGGTTTGGGGTTCCAATCTTCTCCTTCTTGGCTTCATAAGACAGAGTTCCCTAATTATTTTTATGCAAATGGGGATCTCTTTGATAGCTTGGAGAAAAGTTACCCTTGTGGAAATGTTCCTAAGCTCGGAAGCCAGGCTAGACTCAGGAATGGGGTCTTTCTTATCCACAACTACTGCTTAGGGAGGTCAGTTGGAAGGAGATGAAAAGGGCTCATAATGTACAGGGATAGGATGAATGGTGTCATATTTTTTGGAATGTTCAGGAGTTTCCTCCTCTCCTTTCTTATCAATAATCACCATGGGCTACTTTTTATTCTCTAAGGTTACTACCTTCCCTGATCCTAATTGGAGATTATTGACTCCAACTAGCATATTCTGAAATCTGGATGAAGAAAGAAGGGTCATAGAATGTATCATTTCTACCGCTTTATTATTGGGGTTTGGTAAAGGTTGAGCAGAGGTAATGATAACGGTGGCACAGGTTGGCTCAGCTAAGGTAATTATGGTTGATGCATTGGGTAAGGTACATATGTAGGATGGTATGACTGCATAGTCGCATTCTAGAAATTATGTGAATAATATGAATGGTTTGGTCCCCTCCAGCCTTGTTGAAAATATTGGGAG
Source organism: Pinus taeda (assembly GCA_000404065.3). Taxonomy (NCBI): domain Eukaryota; kingdom Viridiplantae; phylum Streptophyta; class Pinopsida; order Pinales; family Pinaceae; genus Pinus; species Pinus taeda. The sequence continues at coordinate 37,899 of APFE031431705.1, forward strand.
GGTTGTCCATATTGATATTGATTCTGATGTTGCCAATGCTAAGAGTGACCAATGTTAGGATAGGTACACGAATGTGAATTATAAACAAAAAAACATGTTGGAGATTCACTAACCATACCTGCACTTACCTGAGTCCAATTTCTTCTTTCTCCCATAGCATGCAATGATTCGGATTTAGATTGTGCCCCCCCCAATACCAATTTCAACTCAGGTATAGAGGGACATTTATCCATAGCATGGTTATCTGCACAAATTGCACATTTATTATTTTCTTTAATATCTAGAGGGCATTCTCTTAAAGGATGCTTTCTTCTACATTCAGGACAGTAAATAGACAATAGATATGAACTTTAATTTTTTATTATCGCGAAATGTATGTAAATATTATGAATAACTCATATATTTGGTTGATAAATGAAGTTGGCTAACATGTGCAAGCTGCAAAGTTATATGTAGATATACCAATAGAAGAAGAAAATGACATAATGGTAGAAATAATATTTGAATAAAGTCTGTAGCCATCAACATCCACAAGATCGGATGACCTTATTGACTTCATTATATTTTAGTCAACTTTGACCATATGACAAAGTCAATTTCGACTTGAAATTGACTAGTGAATAACAGATGCAAAATTTGACTTGAATGAAGCTCAATGCAAATAAGTAGTTGATTAAAATATTGAACTAAATTGGTGCAAAACCAAATTGATTCGACTAACATTATAAAATTATAGATAATGGATATGCTTATTGGTAGTGTTGTTGATGTTTAATATAAGACTGTTATGGACTTGATCTCCTTTAATTTCTACTTTTATGACATACTTTGATACTCTATATGCATTGTAATTTAATAAATTCACAAGCTTGTAATAATGATAGAGATTGCATAGAAAAGAACACATGAAGTATACCTAAGTCAAATTATATTTAGACTAATTTTTTCAATGAATCATTGAGGTCATAATTTAGGGAAGCGTAAAATGTGATCTTCTACACCTTCGTAATTGAAATCAATGCCAAGTTGTTGAGATTAACCTCTTTCTGACATTCATTGATATCAAATCGACATTATTATGGAAATCCTATGCATCAATAAAAATAATATGTCTTATTTAAGTTAAACTTGTCCTTCAAAAATTTAATCGCAAAGTCTAAGAAATCAGTAGTAAGAAACAAGCAATAAACCTATCCATTCATTATACAACACATTTGATAATACAAAAACATGTCAACATTAACTAGAAACCATAAAAATAAAGTTATCAATAAGAAGACAAGAAAAACAAAACATCTATTACAACTACAAATAAAATTAAATCTGCAACATATAAAATTTTGCCGCTGAATTGTCAGATCATCCAAGCAGTTGATTTATTTTTATAGAATTACTTGTAACAGAGAAAACGTTCAAGAACAATAAGTTAGATAACCATAAGACAGTTAAAGAGTTGAAGTTACAAAATTATGACAACATGAGAATATATTTATCTCCCAAGTCACATAATGTTTCTTAGGTTACGACAGTGGAAAATAATAGGAGCTAGATAAAATTTCCTAGTTACAGAAGCAATTTGTATGGTAGATAGATTGCAAAGAATGTTTGAGAGTTGAGATCAACAATATATGGCGACCTAGTGAGTAGAAGTCAAATTAAACCTTATATTCCTACATCTTCATATCCAATTAACAATTGTTGTTGTTTGTTTACCTATGAAAATCATCATGCATGGTTGATGTATATTAAGGATACTTCTACAATGAGTAGAGGACCAAGACATTGTTCCATCCTTTCTCGTTGTGAGAAAGGAATAGAAGGTGGGGGAGACATTGAGGGGACTCATAGACATTTACAAGTAATCATATCTATATGAGAAATGTATGTAATAAAGGGTAAAATATGCATGCGTGATTGGTTAGGCTGGGTACAACCAATCCAATCACATTATCTATGCATACCTATGTGTGAAGACTAATGGAAAGAGGATTAAAATTCCTTCCCAAAAAACTATTCTTCATTGTGTATGTGTATTTTTTCCTTTTCCGTGATGTAGTTTGTTCTTCTTGGTACATTTTATGTTAGGCTTACAAGACCTTGCCTTCTCTAGCCTATCCTACATTATTTTACCCTAGCCAACTTTACCCTACACTAGCCTATGCCTAGACTGCTATAGCTTAGCCTACTCTATCCTAGACTACACTACTTTAGCTTAAACTACTCTAGCCTAGCCTATGTCTAGACTACTCTATCTTGGTCTACACTAGTCTAACATAGCCTAATGCACACTATCTTGGCCTAATCTAGTCTAGCCTATGTAAGTAAACATATCTATATGAGAAATGTATTTAATAAAGGGTAAAATATGAATGCATGAGTGATTGGATAGACCAGGTACAACCAATCCAATCACATCATCTATGTGTACATATGTGTGAAGACTAACAGAAAGAGGATTAAAATTCCTTCCCAAATCATTATTCTTCATTACGCACAAGTATTTTTTACTTTTTCATGATGTAGCTTGTTATTCTTGGTAGCCTACCCTCGATTATTATAGCCTAGCCAACTTTAGCCTACCCTAGCCTATGCCTAGATTACTATAGCTTAGCCTGCTCTATCCTAGACTAGTCTAATTTAGCTTAACATACTCTAGCCTAGCCTATGTCTAGACGACTTTATCTTGGTCTACTCTAGTTTAGCCTAATGTAGTCTAACATAGCCTACCGTACACTATCTTAGCCTACTCTAGTCTAGGCTAGCCTAGTTTATCTTAGTCTAGACTAGCCTAGTCTATCCTAGTCTAGCCTAGCCTATCCTAGCCTACTCTAAGTTGGCCTGAGATAACCTCTCATTTTGTAGCCTACTCTATATTGGCCTAGCCAACCCAAACCTAACCTACCTTAACCTACCCTACTATAGCCAATCCCTTTCTTTCCTATCCTACATTATCCTAACATACTATGGGTTGACATACTATATCCTAGCCTATTATAGTATGGTCTATGTTGAGCTAATTTATGTGGCTAAATTAACGCAAGTATTATTATCAATCCGGGTTTGTGAAACTTAGAGGCAAATCCATTATTTATGAAGATCGAATATAACTATACTTTGAAAGATAAATGGAAAAAGAAACTAAGGAAACATATATCAAAAACTCATAATTCAACAAGCTTAAAAGAGGAAATACTGAAAGAGTTCTTGACTCAAGAGACCTGCTCTCACCTCAATTATGACTTCAATGAATTAGAGACTATAATTAAAGACTCAAGATGCATAAATCATACATGAAAAAGAGCTCTTAACTTAAGAGACATTCAAATTTTTCCATAATAACTTATTCATCTTAAGATATAAAGCTGAATAGAAACAAACTGTTGCATGTAAATAAACGACTAAATCTAATGCATCATTTCAAAGAGAGAATGCTCAACTTGAGCACTTGCTTTCCAACTCAATTAGATGATGAGGAAACCATTAATAAATGAAATCAATAAACATGATGCTATCTGAAATAAGACTTTGAACAACCAAAGCTAACATCAACCAGAATTGCAATGAAATAGAACTAGTCTAAATTGGAAGTGTACTAGGCTTGGTGTGGGGGCCCTCCACCCTTGCCTTGCACACTTATGGAGATGATATCAGAAGCATAGATCAGTCAAACATCCATGTATTGATCAGAAAAATAAAAGTAACACAAGTCTCCAACTTCAAGTCTTCACACCAAAAATATTACAGCATAACAATGTCAAATGTCAAGTGTGTTGAGCCATCAAAATGTGGCTCTTAAATAATGAGTCTATGAAACCAACTGATCTGAAATATCTCTAACAAACATAGCTATCCTAATCCACCTATCCAGGTCGAATCCAACTCCCTCATCCCAAAATATATGACTAAAATCAGGGAATCCTAAAACAACCCTATTTAAATGGGATTTCTGGATGACTAGTCATGATTGACTAGCTCCAAAAAGGCATAAGAAAACTCGTTCTCCTGAAACCAAGCATAGGTAGCTTAGTCCTAGTTCCCAAGCCTTCTATTCATGCATCCCATTCGTGCTGAGGTGGCCTACATCCATATCAGTCATGAAGTGATTACGGGAATTTCTTAAAACTGCCAAAATTGCACTAAAACTCAAACTTTAATAAAAACTTTAGAATTTGATAAATCAAAGTTAAATACCTGTTTAAACACCAAATATTCATTAAAGTGAGATGAATGAGATGAAAATGAGGGATAAATGGATAACTAGATATGTTTATTAAAGCAAAATGAGATCAAATCTGGAGCCCAACAGTCTAGTCTAGCTTAACCTACTCTAGAACAAGAATATCTTGACATTCTTTAGCCTCCCCTAGCCTATCATTTTACCTTTTCTAACAAACTATAACCTATTACATTCTAGCCTACCCTATATTAGTTGAGCCTAGTTTACCCTAACATATCTTAGCTTAAGGCTACCCTATCGTACTCTAGCCTATTCTAGCTTACTATAGCTCGACCTAGGCTAGACTGGACTACTTTAGTTTATCCTATCCTAATCTACTCTAAGCTACTCTAGCCTAACATGTCCTACGAGCCTAGCTTACTCTAGTCTAAACTACCTTATTTACAACATTCTAACCAACTTCAACCTAGCGTAGCCTTCTTAGTCTGCTCTAGCCTATTGTATCTTGGAAAAGAACATACTCTAACCCACTTTACCTAGCCTAGCTTGGCCTAAATTAGACCACTCTAGCCTAGCCTACTCTAGCCTATCCTAGCATAACCTACTCTAGAAAAATATAGCCTAGATTATTTTAGCCTAGCTAGATTAATCATGATGTAGTTTGTTCTTGTAGGTGCATTTTAAGTTAAGCTTAGAACACCTAGCCTACTCTAGCCTACCATTGATTATTTTAGCCTAGCCTACTCTAGCCTACGCTTATGCTACAATAGCTTAACATACTCTAGCCTAGACTAGCCTACTTTAGCCTAGCCTACTCTAGCCTACACCTATGCTACAATAGCTTAACATACTCTAGCCTAGACTAGCCTACTTTAGCCTAGCCTGTGTCTAGTCTACTTTATCTTGGTCAACTCTAGCTTAGCCTACTTTAGTCTAGCACATTCTAGCTTACTCTATGTTAGCCTACTCTACTTTAGCCCATCCTCGTCTATCCTACTCTAGCCTAGCCTATCCTAGCATAGTCGATCTTGGCCTAGGATGGCCTATCTTTTTGTATCCTACTCAATATTGGCCTAACCAAACCTAATCTAGCCTATCTTAACCTACCCTACTATAGCCAATCTCTTTCTTGCCTACCCTACATGAGCCTAACCTATTATGGCGTGACCGACTATATCTTAGCCTATTCTACTATCGTCTACTCTAGATTAACCTACTCTAGAACAAGCCTACCTTGGCATGTTTTAGCCTTCCCTAGCCTAGTATTTTACATTTTATAACCTACTATAGCCTATTGTATTCTAGCGTACTCTATTGTACTCTTAATTAGCCTAGACTAGCTTACCCTAACATGTCCTAGCTTAGGGCTACCATATCCTAGTCTAGCCTATTCTAGCTTATTCTAGCATGGCGTAGGCTAGAATAGTCTACTTTGGCTTATCCTATCCTAGACTTCTCTAAGAAACTCTAGCTTAGCCTATCCTACTCTAAGCCTAGACTAGACTAGCCTACTCTAGTCTAGACTACCTTATTGACACTATGCTAGCCAACTTCAGCCTAACCTAGCCTTCTTAGTGTGCCCTAGCCTACTATATCCTAGGAGATCCTAACTTTGCCTATTCGAGCCTACTTTACCTAGTATAACCTAAAATACATTAGCCCACTCTAGCCTGGCATATTCTAGCATAACGTAGCCCAACCTAACCTATCCTAGCATAGCCTAGCCTAGCCGATCCCATCATAACCTAGTCTAGCAAAATCTAGCCTAGCCTACTCTACCTAAGCATACCCTAAATTTCTATAGCCTAGCCTAGAATATCCTACTCTACTCTAGCCTAGTCTAGCCTAGAATAGCCTACTCTACTCTAGCCTAAACTAAACTAGGCTAGCCTACTCTACCTAGCTTAGGCTAGGCTAGCCTACTCGAGCCTAAGCTAACCTAGAGTAGCCTAGCCTAGCACAACCTAGCTTATTCTAACCTAATCAATCCTAGCCTACTCTAACTTAACCTACTATCACCTAACATATCCTACTCTATCCTGGCCTAACCTAGCCTTTCCTACACTAGCCTAGCCTAGCATACTCTAGCCTAACCTAGCTTAGATTATCATAGCCTACTTTACTCTAACCTAGACTAACCTACTTTAGCATAGCGTAGCCCAAAATACTTTAACCTAATCTAACGTACACTAACCTAGCCTAACCTATTATAGCTTAGCCTAGCCTAGTTTAGCATAGCATAGCATAACATATCTTATGCTAGCCCATCCTAACCCATACTAGCCTATGCTACTCTAGCCAAGCCTATTCTACTCTATCCTAACCTACTTTACTCACAATGGCTTCACTAGGGAAGAAATATAATACCACATGCATTCATATTAGGGGAGATATATTGAGGAAACAATGACATAATATATTAAGCACATAATAGGCGTAAATCGTTTTTATATTGGCAACGATAAAAAATGGAGCTCGAAGTTAATGAAAAAATATAAAGGGGTATAAAAGCTGTGAATTAAAAAATGGAAACCTATAATATCTATTGAAAGGAGGGATTTTTTAAATTGGGAAGATGGATTGTGTTCACATTTTTTGGGGGTTAAATGATGTGATTTTTAGAAGTATTTTGGAATACGTAGTCAAAATAATGGTATTGTTTAGCATTCCATGAACACATGTGATATGTCAAAAGATAAATGAGTGCAACCCTAACTTTATTCTAACAAATCCTATCCTACTTTAGGAAAGCCTAACTTACCCTAGACTAGTTTGACCTAGCTTACTCTAGCTTGGATTAGCCTAGCTTGACCTACTCTAGCCTAGCCTAACCCATCCTAGCTTAGTCTAGCCTAGCCCAACCTAACCTATCCTAACTTACTCTAGCCCTAGCCTAGCCTAACCTAACTTACTCTAGCCCTAGCCTAGCATACATTACCGTAACCTACGCTAGCCTATCACGCACTACCCTAGCCTAGCACGCACTAACTTATCCTACTCTACTCTAGACAAACCTATTGTACTTTACTTTAGCCTACTCTAACCTACTTTACCCTAGCCTCCTCTAGCATAGAGTAGCCTACCTTTGCCTAATGAACTCTAGCTTCACCTAGCTATCTTACTTTACTCTATCCTAGACTAGCATAGCTTACTCTATCCTATCTTAGCCTAGCATAACCTACTCTAGCCTAGCATACTCTATCCTACTCTAGCCCAGATTAACCTAGCCTAGACTAGCCTACCCTAAATAATGCAATTTTTAGAGGTATTTTCCAATATGTAGTAAAAATAAGGGTATTGTTTAGTATTCCACGAATGCATGTCATATGTTAAAGGCTCATTAACATATCCTAGTCTAGCCTATCCTACTATAACATAGCCTAGCCTAGGCTAGCCTACACTAACCTAAAGTACCATATCCTAACCTAGCCTACACTAGCCTAACATAGCCTAGCCTAGCCTACTCTAGCCTAACCTACTCTGGCCACTCTTAGATTAACCTATCCTACTCTAACCTAGTCTAGCCCACTCTAACATAGCCTACATTTGAATAGCCTACTCTAACCTAGTTTATCCCGCTCTAACATAGCCTAGGTTGGATTAGTCTAGCTTAGCATAGCCTAGCCTACTCTAGGCTATCCTACTCTACTCTAGGCTAGCCCACTCTAACATAGCCTAGCCTACTCTAGCCTAGCCCAGCCTACTCTAGCCTAACCTACTATAATGTAGCCTTGCCTAAATTACACTAGTATAGCCTAGCCTAGCCTAGCCTAACCTAACCCACTCTAACCTACTTTTGGCCTAGCCTACTCTAGCCTAGCTTTGACTATCATGGCTAACTATATCTTACTCTTGCCTGAACTAACATACTCTAGCCTAGTCTATCGTATCCTAACCTATTCTATCCTATCCTAGCCTATTGTATCCTAGCCTAGATTAGCGTACTCTTGCCTAGACTAGCCTAGCTTAGCCTAGCCTAATCTACCCTGGCTTAACTTAACCTACTCTAGCATAATAGCCTACTCTAGCATATTGTAACTTAGCCTAGCATACTCTAACCCTACTCTAACCTAATTTAGCCTCGAATACCCTATCCTAGCCTACACTATCCTAGCCAACTTTATTATCCTAGCCCAACATACTCTATCCTAGTATATCTTATCCCAATCTAGCCTAGCATAGCCTACTCTAGCCTAGCCTACCCTAGCTTATGTCAGCCCACTCTTACTTAGCCTTTCATAGTATTACCTTCCCTAGCTTAGTTTTCCCTAGCTTAGCCTAGCCTACTCTACCCTAACTTAGCTTAGCCTACTCTAACTTAGCCTATCGTAGCATAGGTTAGCCTATTCTTGCATAAACTAACCTAGCCTTACCTTCCGTAGCCTACCTTTCTCTAGCTTAACTAACCTACTTTAGCCTAACCTACACTAGCCTAGACTAGCCTAGCCTTGCTTAATGAACTCTAGCTTAACCTAGCTATCTTACTTTATCCTAGCCTAGCCTAACATAACTTACTCTATCCTAGTTTATCCTAGCATAACCTACTCTTGCCTAGCATACTCTATCCTACCCTAGCCTAGCTTAAAATAGCCTACTCTAGCGTGGCCTAAATAATGCGACTTTTAGAGGCATTTTCCAATATGTAGTAAAAATAAGGGTATTGTTTAGTATTCCACAAATTCATGTCATATGTCAAAGGTTCACGAAGTGAAACTCTGGTGAATTTACACTAACCAAACATATCATACTTTATCTCAGCCTAACTTAGCCTAACCTAGCTTGACTCAGCTTACTCTAGCCTAGCCTAACCTAGTTTAACCTACCCTAACCTAGCCTAGCCCAATCTAGATTAGTGTACTTTAGCCTAACTTACTCTAGCCTAGCATAGACTAGCCTAGCCTAGCATAACTCACACTAACCCTATCCTAGCCTACCTTAGCATAGCCTACTCTAGCTTAGTCTAGCCTATGACACACTAGCCTAGCCTACCCTAGCCTACCCTAGCCTTACCTAGCCAAATATAGCCTAACCTAGCCTAGCTTACTTTATCCTACTCTAGCCTAGTTTTTCCTAGCTTACCTCATTCTATCCTATCCTACCCTAGCCTAGCCTACTCTTGCCTACTTTAGCCTAGCCTAGCCTAACCTAACCAAGTCTAGCCTAGTCTATCCTAGCTTAGCTTAGGCTACTTTAGCCTAATCTTTCGTTCTCTTACTTAGCCTACTCTAGCCTAGCCTAGCCTAGCTTAGTTTACTCTACCATAAACTAGCCTACTCTAATCTACTCTACGATATCATAGCTTAGCATACTCTAGCCTAGTTTAGCCTATTCTAGCCTAGTCTACTCTCTCCCAGCCTACCCTATCCCACTATAGAATAGCCTAACCTAGACTAGCCTAAAGTACCATATCCTAGCCTAGCCTACACTAACCTAACATAACCTAGCCTAGCCTACTCTAGCCTAACCTAGTCTAGCCACTCTTAGCCTAGCCTAGCCTATTCTAATCTAGTCTACCCAATCTAACATAGCCTACTCTAACCTAGTCTATCATGCTCTAACATAGCCTCGGTTGGATTAGCCTAACTTAGCATAACCTAGACTACTATACCCTACCCTAGTCTACTCTTGCCTAGCCTAGGTTGGAATAACCTACTATAACCTACCCTATCCCACTCTAACATAGCATAGGTTGGACTAGCCTAGCTTAGCATAGCCTAGCCTACTATAGCCTAGCCTAGTCTACTCTAGCCTAGCCTACTATAATGCAGCCTCGCCTAACTTAACCTGCCTTACTCTAAACTACTTTGGCCTTGCCTACTCTAGCCTAGCCTTGAATATCATGACCAACTCTATCTTACTCTCATCTAGCCTAACATAATCTAGCCTAGTCTATCCTATCCTAGCCTACTCTATCCTAGCCTAGATTAGCTTACCCTTGCCTTGCCTAGCCTAGCCTAGCCTAGCCTAGCCTACTCTACCGTGGCTTGACTTAACCTACTCTAGCATAACATCCTACTCTAACATAGTGTAACCTAGCCTAGCATACTCTAACCCTACTTTAACCTACTTTAGACTTGAATACTCTAGCCTAGACTATCCTAGTGCATCATACTCTATCCTAGTCTATCTTATCCCAATATAGCCTAGCCTAGCCTACTCTATTCTAACATACCCTAGCTTATGTCATCCCACTCTTACTTAGCCTTTCCTAGTATTACCTTGTATAGCCTAGCCTTTTCGAGTTTAGCTTAGCCTACTCTACCATAGCTTAGATTAGCCTACTCTTTCTTAAACTAGCCTTGCCTTACCTTCCCTAACCTATTTTTCTCTAGCCTATGCTACTCTACTCTACCCTAGCTTAGATTAGCCTTCTCTAGCCTACTAGCAGAGTCCAACCTATCATAGCTTACTCTAGCTTAGTCTACTTTATCCTCGCGTACTCTAACCTAATCTAACCTAGCCTAACCTAGTCTACTCTAGCTTAGCCTAGCCTAATCTAATCTACTCTAGCTTAGCCTAGCCTAGCATACTCTAGCTTTCCATACTCTAGCCTAGCCTAATTTAGGTTATTCTAGCCTACCCTAGCTTAAACTACTCCAACCTAACCTACTTTAGCCTAATCAAGCCTAACCTAACCTAGCCCACTCTACTCTAACCTTGTCTAGTGAACCCTAGTCTAGCATATCCTATTCTACTTTAATTTACTCTAGCATAGTCTAGCCTACTCTATCCTACTTTAACCTAGCTTAACCTACTCTAGCCTAGACTATTCTAGTCTAACCTACTATGGCCTAACCTAGTCTACCCTACTTTACTCTAGCCTATCCTAGCCTACTTCATAGTACTTTAGCCTACCGTAGCCTAGCCTACCTTAGCCTACTCTATCCAATTCTATCCTAACCTAGCTTATCTTAACATACTCTAGCCTAGACTTTCCTACATTAGCCTATCTTAGTTTCTGTTTATAGTTTCCTATCCTCTTCTACTCTAACCTACTCTAATCTAGCCTACTCCATCCTAATCTAGCTTAGCTTAGCCTCGCTTAGCCCACTCTAACCTAGCCTATTGCGGTCTAACCTACTATGGCCTAACCTAGTTAGCCTACTCTACTCTAGCTGAGCCTAGCCTACTTTAGAGTAATTTAGCCTACCCTAGCCTAACCTACCTTAGCCTACTCTATCTTATTTTATCTTCGCATAGCTTATCCTAACCTACTCTAGCCTAGCCTTGTCTACATTAGCCTAGCCTACTCTAGCCTAGCCTATTTTATCTTTATATTTGCCTCTCTTCTTCTTGTCTAACCTACTCTAGCATATAATAGCCTACTCTATCCTATTCTAGCCTAGATTAGCCTATTTTCATCTAACCTACTATACCCTAACAAACTCTAGCCTACTAGCTTACTTTACCCTACTCTAGTCTAGCCTACTCTAGCCCATCCTATTATATTGTAACCTACTCTAGCCTATCTTAGCCTACTCTAGGCTGGCATATTCTAATATGACCTACTCTATCCTAGCCTAACTTAGCCTAGTTTACTCTAGCCTAGTGTAGCCTACTTTAGCCTAGCTTAGCCTAACCTACCTTAGCCTGCTTTATCCTACTCTAGGCAACTCTAGCCTTAGTTTAGCCTAGCCTAGCTTATCCTACTTAGACTAGCCTAGTATAATCTAGCCTAGCCTTACTCTAGCCTACCCTACCTTAGCCTACTTTATACTACTCTAGCCTACTCTAGCCTTACTCTAGCCTACCCTACCTTAGCCTAATTTATACTACTCTAGCCTCGCCTTGCCTACTTTAGCCTACTATACTCTATTCTACTCTACTTTAGCCTAGCTTACTCTACACTACTCTACTCTACTATAGCCTAATCTAACCTAGCCTAGCTTACTCTGGCATATCTTGGCCTACTCTGGCCTATCCTAGCCTACTCTGGCCTAGCTTACTCTACTCTACTCTAGCCTATTGTAGCCTTAATCTAGCCCACCCTAGCCTAGCCTACTTTAGCCTAGCCTAGTGTACTCTAGTCAACTTTACTCTACCATATTGTAGCCTAGCCTAATCTACTCGAGCTTAACCTACTCTAGGATACTGTAGGCTAGCCTAGCCTACTCTACCCTACTCTAGCATAGTCTAGCCTACTCTAGGCTAGACTAGATGAGTTAGTACACAAGATTAGCTAAGCTTACTCAAGCCTACCTAGCCTATTCTAGTCTAACCTACTCTAGTCTAGGCTATCTTAGCCTACCCTACTTTGGCCTATTAGGCTACTCTAGCCTAGCTTAGCCTGCATTAGCCTATCCTGCCCTAAGCTAGCCTAGTCTACTCTATCCTATCTTAGCTTATCCTAGCCTACTCTAACCTAGCCTATCATATCCTACTCGACTCTAGCCTAACCTAGCCTATCATATCCTATCATATCCTAGCCTACTCTAGTCTAACCTAGCCTACTCTACTCTACTCTTGCCTAGCCTACTCTAGCTTAGCCTAAACTAACCAACTCTAGTCTAGTATAGCCTACTCTAGCCTATCTTATCCTATCCTAGCCTAGCCTACTCTACTCTACTCTAACCTAGCCTACTCTACTTTAGCCTAGCCTATCCTACTCTACTCTACTCTATCCTAGCCTAACCTAGCCTACTCTCTCCTACTCTATTCTACTCTAGCCTAGGGTAGCCTACTAAATTCTAGCCTAACATTCTCTAGCATACTCTACTTTACTCTACTCTAGCTTAGCCTACTCTACTCTAGCATTTTCTAGCCTAGCCTACTCTACTCTAGCCTACTCTAGCCTAGCCTACCCTACTCTAGCCTAACCTAGCCTACTCTAGCCTAGCTTAGACTACTCTAGCCTATCCTAACCTACTCTACTCTAACATATCCTAGCCTAGCTTACTCTACCCTAACCTATCTTATTCAAGCCTAGCTTAGGCTACTCTTCCCTATCTTAGCTTACCTGACTCTAGTTGACTATCCTACTCTAGCCTAATCTACTCTAGGCTAGCTTAGCCTACTCTAGCCTAGCCTAGCCTAGCCTACTCTAGACTAACCTAGCCTAGTATACTCTACACTAGTCTAACCTACTCTATCCTATCCTAGCCTAGCCTAGCCTAGCCAAGCCTAGCCTATCATACTCTATTCTAGCCTAGTCTAACCTAGTCTACTCTAGCCTAGCCTAGCCTACTCTAGCTTAGCCTAGCCTACTCTAGCTTAGCCTAGCCCACTTTATTCTAGCCTAGCCTTCTCTATCTTATCCTACTATAGCCTATCATGTTCTACTATAACCTACCCTAGGCTAGCCTAGCCTACTCTAACATATCCTACTCTATCATAGCCTAGTCTAACCAAGTCTACTCTAGCCTACCCTACCTTAGCCTACCCTAGCCTATTCTATCTTAAGCTAGTTAGCCTAGACTACTACATTCTACTAAATTTATAAGAATTTATCTATATACATATTGTAGTTGAGACAATTAATCAGTGTTAAAAAACATTTACTTACAATTTTATTTTATAGTATGTATTTGAATATAAATGCATTATCATTTTATATTATATAATTCAATCATTTTTCATTATACATTATCTTATTTGTATTAAACCTTATATAAATTAATAAAATTATATATCTATATGTATGTGGTTGTAATGACATTTATATTTTAGAATTAATTTCACTAATGTAAATTATATATTTTAGAACAAAAACTTTCTTAATTAATTACTTAAAATAAAAAAATATACCATATTTCATCACTAAAATAATATAATTTAAAATTTAATATATTAATTACTTATTTTAAAATCATTTTAAAATAAATTAAACTAATAATATAAAAAAAAAGTTATTAAAAAAATAATACATAGTATAAATAAAAATTAAACATAATCAAAATATATTTATATATATCACACACTAAGTTTAAGATAGAAATTTATAAGACATTAACTAAGAACATATTTCTAAAATGTAAAAGCTCAACAATCATTTAATATAAAATCACATTGTTTCATAAATTAGATTCAAGCAAACCAAAAATTAAATTTAATTATAAGAAGGGAGCCGTGAAAAACACAAGTTACACTAACGAATTCTTATCACTCACACCAAACTACATCCCTGGTAAATAAAGCTAAACTATTGGATTTCAGGGGCCAAGGTTACCGCAACTGATTTTTATAACTCATATCAAACTGCACCCAATTTAAATAAAGCTGAAGTTTAGCGGAATTGCATAGAAGGCTTATGCAAATGAAAATACAACAAATTCAATTAGAATGGCATAGAAGGTTTAAACGTACATGCAAATGAAAATACAGCAAATTCAATTAATGGGAAATTATAATGATTTAATAAGCGCTCCATGGGGATGTAATAATAGGGATAGTGATTGGATGAGAAGGAACTTTAATTATGAATGGAGAAATTAAGCAAAGAATGGAGGAATGGGATAATTTTATAACTAATAGAAAACTTAACATAAGAAAACTGAAATAGATGGACTAGGGTTTTAGAGATTAGACTAAATGTACCTGTAATTGAAGCCCTGCGAATTATTGGGTAGGAGCAATGAGTAAACCATAGCTAGCTCTTTAATTGGAGGTTCCTATCCATCATAAAGATACAACAGAAATTAATCCCTTCACTAAGGAAATAAAAGAATTACATGAAACTATATCATGGTAAGCTAGTAGATGGAATGATGACGTAGGTAAAGAAAGCAAAAAGAAAATACACTCAAAAATTAAAAGAATATACCCTGTTCCTTGTGTAGTTTGAGCTGAGGAAACCCTGATTTCGGGGCACAACAAATTAACAAAAAGAAAATGGAAATGAATGGGATGGCTGAATTTGACAGTAGAGATTAGAGGAATTGAGGAGGAGCATAACCGGCTCACAACAATACAACATAAATTCCTTCACCAATTTTCAAGGAAATAAAAGGAATACATTGCAATGGATGAAATGAATTAAAAAGAGTTTTGATATACATGGAAATACATTGCAATGGATGAAATGAATTAAAAAAAACTATCAAAGTAAAGAGAAACAAACAGAGCAGAAATGTACCTGAAATTAAAGGACGCAGAGAAGATGGTCGCCTTTCCTTTGAATCTAGGGAGTTATTTGCGCAGTAGTGGATGATCCAATTGCCTCCTTATACAACATCACTGACTTTGCATAGACTCCCTCATATGACAGACATGTCACAGGCACACGCGCAAGCACACAGACTGAGATGCCCAAGCACATATACCAGACAAAACCAAACACACATAAACATACCACACATAGACATATCCGACAAGACAAGGGAAGGAGGAAGTAAATGAAAAATTTCTGCAATATTAGATAGATATATGTAGCGTTTCTCTCAACGGATATATTGGCCTCTTTTTTGAAAAACTGTTTGAAAGACACATCCGTGTCTCTTCCACAAACACAAACACAAATGGGAGAGAATTTAAAATTAGTCTACCGAGCTCCATAAAACGTTCATGTTTTTAAACGTTCATGTTTTTCTTTCCTTTAATTTCTTTTCAGGTTTTCGCTTTTTCAGTTTCTTTTAATCACTGTTTCAGTTTCTTTTAATCACTGCGTTTTATGATCAATGATTTAATGTTACTTTTTAAAATTTAATGTTACTTTTTAAAATTTGAAATAATGTTCAGGTTTTTCATTCTTTTAATTTCGAACCACCGTTTAGCTTTTTCAATTTCTTTTAATCACTGGGCAGAATAATCTAATAATGGACCAACGAACTCCAAATTTTCCAAATTTTTAAGAAATTAGAAATGGAATTGTCAAAGTCATACAGGTTAGCTATCATACCCTTTCATTAACGGATATATGGACCTATTCTCTCTTTCAAGAAAAATCTCTTATTTCTTCCACGAAAAATTTATTATTTCTTGCACATATGAGTGAAAATTTTAAAAATTAATTACGTTGATCTATTAACTATGTTTTGTTGATTATAGTTAATTATTTTTAATTACTTGTTTTTAATAATAAAAGCATTATATGGATATCTTCTGAAATTTTGTAATAGTGTATATAAGGTTTCTTTTAAATAATATATTGGCCTCTCTAATTAAACAAATGTTTCTTTTTATTTAATTGAACAATTGTTTCTTATATATATATATAAACTAGTTCATTTCTGAAATCTTTAAAATTGGTTTACCCCATGGTCCTTAAAAAAGAAGCAAAAAACAATTTGCATGATTTTATTTTTCTTTTAATTTCAATTCATGTTTTTTGTTTTCCTATTTATTTTAATTCCTACATCTTACTACCATGCCTCTATTAACCCTAAGTGGATGATAGGGTAAGCATGATTATGCATCAGTACAAATGTTTTTTTTTTTTTGTTTTTCGTTTCTATCATAGATTTCTCAACTAATTGGGACTTGATCCTTTGACATATGGAGTTGAAATTATTTTATGAAAGGTTGATCAAGTGGATGATAGGGTAAGCATGATTATGCATTAGTACAAATGATTTTTAATTTTTATTTTCGATCATAGACTTCTCAAAATGAGAATCACTGGAACAAGTAATTGTTACCTCATTAATAATTTAATGCAAGGGGGTTCTATTCTCAAATATAATAGATGGGGTGCTAAATAATAATCTTGGTGTCATAAATCTACTACTCATCTAAAATAAGGCTATGAGGTGTATGAATGGTTGGAATAGGCTATTCAATGGGTATCTTCCCAAGTTGATATTATATAAGAAATCATTTAAATGGGATGCTTTTCTTTAGTGCTATAAAAAAAACCATGCAATTTTCTTTCATATGGGCATGAATAAGGAAGAGGTGAAGGATTCTTGGAATTTAAATACTAGTCATTTTGAATTTTCATTTAATGAGGATAACAAGGTTGTGAAGGAGCCCTTCAAACCTAAGCATGTAATAATTTTTTGAACTAGTGATCCTAAATATTAATATGAAGGTGTATCCATGGAAGAAACACCCAAATCTATGAAGAATGTCAAGTGAATAACAATCAAGAGAATATTATTCATGTTTATGAAAATAAATCCACCATGTGCATAGTATGAGTATTGATGGAAGCCACCTAGAAAGTTTTTTCTCCAAATCCATGAAGAATACATTAGATATTTTGATAGCCTAGAGGAGTCAGTACACAAGGAATATATAAAGGTTTTAATGATATAGAAGTTGATCGTGAAGAGAATTAATATGAGGAAGGGTATGCCATTTATTTTTGTAGTGTTGTTATGTTATTTGATATGGTATACAATATAAAATATTATATTCATAGGGGCATTTAGAGAATATAATATTACTATTAACTACTTTCAACAATGAATAATGGTTTCCAATGTTATAGGTTGATTTATTATGCCTATAAAGCTA
Organism: Pinus taeda; assembly: GCA_000404065.3. Classification (NCBI taxonomy): domain Eukaryota; kingdom Viridiplantae; phylum Streptophyta; class Pinopsida; order Pinales; family Pinaceae; genus Pinus; species Pinus taeda. The sequence goes on from APFE031431705.1 coordinate 55,468, forward strand.
TTTACTTATTATAAAATCAAAAATGAATTTTGCCCTTCTATCTTGAGAAGGTGCAGATCCAAAAGGACTAAACTTACATGCCTATCTAACTAATGATAATAGGTTTGCATCACTAGATATTGATTTCTTAGTTAAATATGTTAATTTATAAATTGTGGGCATTCTCTCTTATTGTCAACATTTAATTCTATATAACCATGGGAATAGGTTGAACGAGTTGAATTATTCACAAAATATTTTTTCATAATGTTAGATCATAATATTTTGTATTGTATTCATATTTGTGGATAAATGAGATATATGATTCTTGATTCTTTTTCTGTTCACAACAAATATTAATATTAATGTTGTCTTTTCAATGTGGAGAAACTATCAACCCATCCAAGAAGCTCCACAATTGATTACATCTGCATTTTGAGTTCCCTTAATATAGTATTCATTATACAAGTTAGGTTAGCTATCTAGTTATTATAGCAATAAGCTCCATTCAATTGCCAAATGAAAAGCAACCCTATATTTTAAAATAGTTATGTTTCTTTGACTCTTAGGTTATGCATAAACATGTAATAGAGCTAGAATATCTTACACTATTGATGGCTTGAATTCTTGGTAAAACCAATAACTTATGGTTTTCTCATACCTATGATTTGAGTTTGAGTAAAAAATTGAATCCTACTTGCATGAATTGAAATTACAAGTTTTTTCCCATTAGTGCAACAAGTTCAAGTTTATGGTTCTCTCAACAATCCCACAAAGGAATTTTGTCCCCAAGACAAAACACCTATATGGCACACCCATTAATGAGTATCATTTCGAATTCTTCTCATTCAAAAACATGCATGTAAAATTGAAATGTTGGTTGAAACCTTGGCTTCATTAAGTGTTGATGATCATTAGAAGTATAAAGGCTTATGATCCTTGTTTGAATATTACATGTGTTCTAGCTAAGAGCTACACCCTTATTATTAATATAAAAATATCATGTGACTTTACATGTGACAAGTATTACAATAAGAAAAGGTCCACATTTACAAAGTCATTAGTAATCTCATAGTTGAGTTAAAAGGAAGGGCACAATGAAAAAAACATTGAATATAGAAATAAACTTTAGGTCCAATGTTGGAAGCCTTATCCATTTATACTCTTAGAAAAGAAACTACCTTCTTTTACACTCTTAGAATCAAACAAATTAAACGATGGTGAAATCATTGTGCACTTGAGAAACATATAGAGAGAAGAAAGAGTGCACATAAAAAAAAGGTATTCAATAAAAATCCTATGATGTAAGCCCTATAGCCTCCATTCACTTGTTTTAATAGCATTTATTCACGTTTTTGAAATATATTCTCCTTAATAAAATTCGAAAACACCCCATCATAATCTGAGTTGTTGGATCAAGGATTGATCTAAATCACAAAGCTTTTTATTGGGAGATGTTCTTTCTTGTTAGGTAGGTGGGATTACACATAGGTTTTTAACTAATGACGTTAACATCAAGGAGTGCCTTAAAAGTACACCCAATCAACATCTATTCAAAAAACCTATGGGATGGGGGAGAAAATATAATCATAAAGGAAGCCATGTAATTGCATTTTGCAAATTCTATATGTTAATGTGATGTATGTGTCACAATCACAAAGCCTTATTTTAAAAAGGGACTACTAGCATTTTCACCAGAAGTTGCAAGGAAACGTCGTAAGGCATAAATTGAAGAAAGAAAATAGAGCAAAAAAATACTTTGATAAAGAATAAGAATATATTGAACACTCAAATCAATGCCCCATTAACTGGAACCACTTAGTAGACATTCCATACAAAATGGGCATATGATCCAAGAACATTGGTGCATAAGAGAGCCAATTAGTATTTCTATAACTCTGTTCTTGACATATTTAGGAACCTACAGTTTCATGGAAATCTCCAAATTATTCTCTAGAATAGAGGTGAACTGAAGTCCATCTTTCTATATTCTAAAGAAGGAGGTCCTATCCCAGCTCGGTCACGGGGTGACAGCATCAGTTCAATGGTCAGGGTGGAAATGTGGGCAGAGTTATAGGCTCTTGGAATTGCCTAGAGGTGCAGAGGAAGAAAGAGACACAAAGAGAATCCTATAATTTGGGTGCAGAGAAAAGAGAGAACCACACAATTGGAATGCAGAGAAAGAAGTGAAGGAAATGGCAGTCATTGTGTGCATTTGTGTATTTTTTTTATTGTCATTTTATCAGAATGGGGTTTTAACTTCACAGGATAACTACCTTATAGACTATGGATCAAAAATTAACACAACAGTGGGTGGATGGATCTTCACTGCAGGTACCCCCTCCTCATATATGTCAATTGCCACCAATGAAGGCATCTTTGCTAACACTACAAATTCCAATCTACAGGTTCCTTCTGGGATCTATTTGACAGCTAGAGTATTTACTCAGAAGTCATCCTATACCTTCAGTATTGGGCACCAGGGTAGACAATGGGTACGTTTACATTTCTTTCCATTCTCTTATCAATGTACAATCTTACAAGTGCCATATTTTCAGTAGCCACCCAAGACTCTCGTCTATTGTACAATTTCCAAATCCAGAATAGTTCAATTGTGATGAAGGAATATCTCATCAATGTAAATGAACAAACATTGGTCCTGACATTTATTCCCTCCAATAATTCCTTTGCATTTGCCAATGCCATTGAAGTTGTTTCTGTGCCGAACACTCTTGTTTCAGACACAACTCAAGCTTTGCCCCCGCCTAATACTTATAGTGGTCTATCTCAGCATGCTTTTGAAACAATTTACAGACTTAATATGGGAGGATCCTTGATTACCCCTGACAATGACACCCTTAGGAGACTTTGGGATCCTAATACAAGCTTCTTAGCTTCAAAATCGCTTACTGAGAGATAAGGTTCCATTTTTTCTGATGTCGTGTGACATTGAAAGTTTTGGGCCGAAAAGAATTCTGAGTAGACTTAGGAAGCTTCAAAACCACGTGAGTCTTCCAAAAAGACTTTTCCATAAATTCAGGGCTGCAAAACCTTTTTCATGTTGGTTCTTACATTCATTGTGATTTGCATATTGTTTTTAAACATATCAGTATTTATTGTATGCATACATTGCTTTTAGTCCATGAAAAATTAATTGCAGCCCTACTCTGCTTTCATTTGCAAATCCATCATTCCAAGACTTGATGTAATGGCCATTTGATGATGTGGTAGAAAGTTAGAAGAGCTGTGTTGACACTGTAGTAGTGGTTATATGCGCTGGTTATAATGGACAAATCTCACAATAATGGTCTTGTATTTCTATAACTCTGTTCGTGACATATTTAGGAACCTGCAATTTCATGGCAATCTCCAAATTATTCTCTAGAATAGAGGTGAACTGGAGTCCATCTTTCTATATTCTAAAGAAGGAGGTCCTATCCCAGCTCGGTCAGGGGGTGACGACATAAGTTCAATGGTCAGGGTGGAAATATGGGCAGAGTTATAGGCTCTTGGAATTGCCTGGAGGTGCAGAGGAAGAAAGAGACAGAAATAAAATCCTATAATTTGGGTGAAGAGAAAAGAGAGAACCACACAATTGGGCTGCAGAGAAAGAAGTGAAGGAAATGGCAGTCATTGTGTGCATTTGTGTGTTGTTTTTATTGTCATTTTATCATAATGGGGTTTCAACTTCACACGATAACTACCTTATAGATTGTGGATCAAAGAGTAACACAACAGTGGGTGGACGGATCTTCACTGCAGATACCCCCTCCTCATATATGTCAATTGCCACCAATGAAGGCATCTTTCCTAACACTACAAATTCCAATCTACAGGTTCCTTCTGGTATCTATTTGACAGCTAGAGTATTTACTCAGAACTTGTAGCTCCAGCCAAACGCAATTAAGAAGTGAAATCTAACGAGTGGTATTTTCAACACAAATTTAATCAATCCATTTAATCACTAATGTTGTAAATAGATAGAAAGGAACCCTGATAAGTCGTAGCTCACAAAGTTATCAAGCTCCACAGCAATCATATCCATGAAGATGCTGTAAATCTTTCTGTTTTGAGATATAGATGTTAGTTTGTAACTACCACTCTCAATCCACAGGACAAAAGATAACTATATTAGAAATTATACTTACTTCCTGTAAGAATCAACAACTCCTTTTCTTTCTGGGCACTTGAAGGCCATGGACTCGAAGAAATCAAGCACAAATTCTCGAGGTCCTTGATAAACCACCTCTCCTTCAGAAATTAATATGATGTCATCAAATAATTCATATGTTTCAGGGGCAGGCTGCACAAGAGAGATCAACAGTGTCGCATCCAAGAGATGGATAATTTGGCGAAAACACTTGATGATCTAGAAAGTCGTAGCACTGTCCAATCTGGTTGAAATTTCATCCATAAATAGAGCTCTTGCACAACCGACCAACATTTCTCATGCACAGATCTTATCAAATGATCAAACGATATTGCCCAATTCGTATAGATACTCTGTTCTCATTCAGGGGCTGTGCCAGGGTGGAATGCTTCAGGAGGCAGGAAAATATACTCTTGAGATGTTGGGCTATGGGTGGATGCCCAATGCTGCTACTTATGTCGCTTTGGTTGATTCCTACTTGAAGGCACAGAAGGCTGATGAGATGAGACACCTCTTGTTAAGGCTGAAGGAGAAGGGGTTCGTCACCGACGACAAAGCAGCTTGGGAGCACATGAAGAGCATGGGTCGGTTCAACAGGGGAGTCATGGATATGTTGTTTGGGCAGTATAAGTAGGTGACGTTGAAAGCTTAGGCCTGTAGTTGTACATCTCTCCGTTGCATTCTGGTATTCTTTCTCTTCTGGCAATAAACTCAAAAGGATTTATGCTCTTTGTTTGTTAGGGTTCTCACTCATTATGAGTTTTTTGTCATCTGTCTTGATAAAATGATACGAGTTCTCATTTAGCGTAGGATGAGGAGTGTCTGTGGTTTCATAGTGTCCAAATAGAACATTCAAGTTTGATTTGTAATGACATTATGGACTTTTATCTCGTATCTTTGCTTCATCTGTGAAAAAAATATTCGATTTCAAGTTAGACCTAGCATTTCAAGTTTCTTCTAGGATAGGGAATTTTCAGGAAAGATATAACTCATTTGAATCGGCAAAACCTTTCTCTCCTCATGTAAGAAGGAGTATCCTGAGCCTTGAATTCTAGACTTTGGTTCGCTAAGTTGGATGGTACGATGCAACTCTTTTGATTTATTTTTTTTGGTTTGTGATTCTCATCGATATTTGTTGGGTCATAAGTCTGGGTAAAGTTGAAATGAGTTCCTTTTGGTGTAGGATGGCCAACCTTTGTGGTTTCATAATGGGAAAACCCAACAACTTATAATTGCATTAAGGCTCTGGATGAATTATTGCCTTGTTTATTCCACGAAAAATAGCCATGCCTTGTTGATTTGGAGCTATCTTGGGTAGCTCGGCCAATGGTACCCATTAAACCTGTAAATATTATGGTGCCTTTTCACGAATCATGTGGCCTTTATAAAATACCATTTAGAATGTGTTTTTATGCCTCATTAACCATAATCATAGTTATTCTCAATCACAGTGATTCGACCTTTCATTTGAAGTCCCTGTCCCTGTACTTATGAGCCAAACTTCAGGTATATGGAAAGACTTGATATCCGGTAGCCATTTTTCCATCACCTTGCCTTATGATATAGGGTTGGTGGCTAATATTTTTTTCTAATATAGGTCTGGTGGCTAACATTTTTATAATTGATGGTAGCAACAATCATTTAATAATTCCTCTTCCGACCACTTTTGGTTCACTGAAAAAATTGTGTAAGTTGTATCTTTTCCAAAATCAGTTCTCTAATATCCTTCCTACTGACATACTATCATGGAATGAGCTTACAGACAGAAATATTTAAAATACTACCCGAGACATTTGTGAATAAATCAATCCTTAGAATAGTAAGGATGGCCACCACCCAGTACATATGATGGAAAGTCTGGTTGTCAACAAATACAACTCTGCAACGAAGGCTTAATCTCTTTTGAAATTATGAATGTGAAAAATATGTGAGCGCTCTTGATATCCAGTAACCTTTTTTCTTACAGTTTTCCTTCTGATATAGGGCTAGTGGCTATTTTTTTCTGAGATAGAACTAGCGGATAATATTTATGTAATTTATGGTAGAAATAATCATTTCACAGGTCCTCTTCCATCCACCTTTAGTTTGTTGAACAAATTGTGTAACAAATTGCTTTGGCACTACTATATTATGCAAATGCAAATTTTCAGTGGTGCCAAGGAACTATTCTTACTTAGCCCACCAGTGGTAATTCTCTTCTTTTGGCCTCCATAGATTCCACAGCGCATCTGATTTCCAACCATTGTGCCTGCACAAATGTCCAAGCCCAGAACCTGGAAGAAATAAAGGACACGAAAATCTATGTCAATAATCTATATGCCTAAAAAATCTGATACATTCTCATCCCATAAGATTTTGAAGAATAACCTTTAACAATCAATGTAAATGAACAAACATTGGTCCTGACATTTATTCCCTCCAATAATTCATTTGTGTTTGTCAATGCAATTGAATTTGTTTCTGTGTCGAACACTCTTGTTTCAGACACAGCTCAAGCTGTGCCCCTGCCTAATACTTATAGTGGTCTATCTGAGCATGCTTTTGAAACAATTTACAGACTTAATATGGGAGGACCATTGGTTACCCCTCACAATGACACCCTTGGGAGATTTTGGGATCCTGATACAAGCTTCTTAACTTCAAAATCGCTTACTGAGAGATAAGGTTCCATTTTTGATGATGTCGTTTGACATTGAAAGTTTTGGGCCGAAAATAATTCTGAGTAGACTTAGAAAGCTTCAAAACAATGTGAGTCTTCAAAAAAGACTTTTCCATAAATTCAGGGCTACAAAACCTTTTTCATGATGGTTCTTACATTCATTCTGATCTTGTATACTGTTTTTAAACATATCAATATTTATTGTATGCATACATTGATTTTAGTCCATGAAAAGTTAATTGCAGTCCTACTCTGATTTCATTTGCAAAGCCATCATTCCAAGACTTGATGTAATGGCCATTTGATGATGTGGTAGAAAGCTAGAAGAGCATTGTTGACACTGTAGGTAGTGGTTATATGCGCTGGTTATAATGGACAAATATTACAATAATTGTCTTGTTTTTCTATAACTATGTGCTTGACATATTTAGGAATCTACAGTTTCATGGCAATCTCCAAATTATTCTCTAGAATAGAGGTGAATTGAAGTCCATCATTCTATATTCTAAAGAAGGAGGTCCTATCCCAGCTCGGTCAGGGGGTGATGGCATTTAATTTAATTTAATATAAAAGATAATTTAAGATGAAAAAAATCTAATTTACATGATATCAAATCCTTAATGACACTGAAAACACAACATTCATAGAGTTTAGTCCAGTCCAGCAATGTTCAACCTGTCGAAACCTAGACGGGAAGGCGTCGTAATTTTTACAAGTAATAATAATAATAATATAATTTAATATAAAGGATAAATTTAAAAAATAATTTAATTTAAATGATACAAATCCTTCATTATATTGAAAGTGCGTCTGGGCTGCGTGATATTCCAGCCAAGTTCACAGATCCAACCTTGGGCGGGCAGCCGCTGGAAACGATACACGATGGTCAAAGCTTCAAAAGCCCAAAATGCTATCAACAAACTGGAAGTACTGCCTGCACAATCACCTGCTCAGAGCTAGCACTCCTATGACAGTTCCAAACCCAATTGCAACACCCATTCCCATTCCAGCTTTCCACGATTCCCACCAATGCATTGTCTGCTCACCGTCCTCGTCCTCTCCTGCACCGGAATAAGAAGTATGATCGCTGCAGTTTCGCTGAATTTGATGCCCACAAAGCTTCGAATTTCCCCAGAATGAAGATGCTTTAACACATAGTGCGTGGATGAAAAACAAACTCGCAGTACCGCCTGCACAATCGCCTCCTCAGAGCCAGCACTCCAATGACAGTTCCAAACCCAATTGCAACACCCATTCCCATTCCAACTTTCCACGATTCCCACCAATGCATTGTTTTCTCACCGTCCTCGTCCTCTCATTCACCGGAATAAGAAGTATGATCGTTGCAGTTTCGCTGAATTTGATGCCCACAAAGCTTCGAATTCCCCAGAATGAAGATGCTTTAACACATAGTGCGCGGATGAAACTATTCGACGCAGTGCCAAATGAAACTCCCAAACCGTTTGGGCAATCCTTTTCCTTTTGAATGAACGGCCGGAATTGTTGCAATCGTCTAACACATAATCAACATGACAGGTAGGCAGAGAGGGGAGTTGATTTTAGAGGGAAATGCCTTACCGCGTAAATATCAACAATTTCTAGGAGAAGGCAGATAAATAGATTGCTAAATAATGAGTTTCAGGCTAGACTACCATACATATAACAATTTCCTTCAAAAACCAAGCTTCTACTCTAAACGCCATCTTTAAGTATTCTTCACGATTTTACTCTGATCTCTCTGCATATCGCTCCACTTTTTCATCATTGCGATTGATTCCGACCATGGCTTCTCCTAAATCACAACTGACCTCAGCCAGAATGCGGGAGTCATTATAGTGAGTTACAGCCTGTACAATTGCTCAAGCTCGGCGAGCTGGATCACCGCTTTTGAACACGCTTGAACCTACAAAAACACCATCACAACCTAGCTATATCATCAAGGTAGCATCGGCAGGCGTAGCAACACCTCCTGCTGCAAAATTCACAACAGGAAGCCTTCCCAACTGCTTGGTTTGCCTCACAAGCTCATAGGGACCAGCAATTTGTTTAGCAAAGGTAAAAACTTCATCATCATCCAAGCTCTGAAGCTTACGTATATCACCCAAAATAGACCTTACATGTCTTACTACTTCAATAAGATTACTAGTACTAGCTTCTCCTTTCGTCCTGATCATAGCAGCTCCTTCAGCAATCCTTCTGAGTGCCTGACCAAGGTTCCGGCAACCACAGACAAAATATATACGGAAATTATGTTTGTTGATATGGTGCATGTCATCTGCAACAGTGAGCACTTCACTCTCATCAATGTAATAAATACCGATGGCCTCGAGAATTTGGGCTTCAACAAAATGACCTATTCTAGCCTTGGCCATGAGAGGGATGGTCACGACACGCTTAATTTCCTTGCTAAGCCCAAGATCACTCATCCGAGCCACTCCTCCTTGAGATCTAATATCAGCAGGCGCTCACTCCAATGCCATCACAGCAGCAGCCCCAGCTTCTTCAGCTATTTTAGCATGTTCAGAATTGACAACATCCATGATAACCCCCCCTCTAAGCATTTGGGCCAGACCAACCTTGACTGCATATGAATATTTCTTCGGGTCGGTTATTACACCATTGCCATAGACGGTGACAACTCCATCACCTGCCATTTGCAACTCCAAATGAATCTCCTAGATCCAAAAATGTATAGCCTATTGTTAAATACAGCCACACATATACCTCAAATCGCATGAAAAAAAAAGTAAACATGCCAGTTTATTCACCCATAATTCCATGTATTAAACCTAAAGACAAAAACCTAAAACCCACAAATCCATGGCTTCAAACATGCAACCCATAAGACAAACAAACAAACAAAAATTGGAAGCCCAATCCATATGCATGTACAAAGAAATCTGAAAATATCAAATGCAATATCAATGACAACAACACCTTGTAAGGTAATGCAATAACAATAACAATAACAACATATAAGGCAATCTAGGGCGAACAAATGCCTACAAAAAAAATTCCGAAAATCTATATATAAAAAATAAAAAATAAAAATAAAAACAAAAAAATAATACAGAAACCTGAATCCCTATAGACCTATGCCAAAAACATAATGCAACCGCAACATCCATGTCCAATGACCCAACCTCACATAACATGCACACAAACCTACACCGGGAAACATAGCATGCACCATCTAAAACCCATCTGAAAATCAAACCGAAAAACCTTAAGCCCTACAGAACCCATCTTAAAATCATGGATAATAAAGCCAAGGAATGCTGAATAATAGCACAAACATATCGAAATCCCTGTAAGGCAGTCCTTAAACCCCAATACCTAGGAAACTGCATGCATAGACAAGAACCCAAGTGAAAAGAAATCCCTAGATGCTAAAACCTTAAACCCATATTCAAAGCATGGACCATAAAACCAAAAATTCCGACTAATTTCCTAACCAACTAGAACCTAGCATCACAGATATCAAAGAATCCTATTGTATCCACAACCCATTATCACAGAATCCTAGTGAGCATCATATTGCCCTATTATTCTAAAGTCATGGAAATGGAATGCAATGAACTTACAGATTCAAAACGCGCAATAATAACTGCCAAGTGACTATACTTACAACTTCTCCTTACTCTCTTCTGTTACAGCCTCCGGGTAAAAAAAAAAAAAAAACTCAAACTTCTGTGAATGAAGGAAGCTCCCAAGCTGAATGGCTTTATAGCAGAATACTTATAATTGTTGTGAGGCTAGCATTCAAGGAATACACGCCACCATCGCCTACACAATCGCCTGCTCAGAGCTAGCACTATGATGACAGTTCCAAACCCAATGGCAACACCCATTCCCATTCCAGCTTTCCACGATTCCCACCAATGCATTGTCTGCTCACCGTCCTCGTCCTCTCCTACACCGGAATAAGAAGTATGATCGCTACAGTTTCGCTGAATTTGATGCCCACAAAGCTTCAAATTCCCCCAGAATGGTGACGCTTTAACACATAGTGCGGATGAAAAACAAACTGGCAGTACCGCCTGCACAATCGCCTGCTCAGAGCTAGCACTCCGATAACAGTTCCAAACCTAATTGCAACACCCATTCCCATTCCATCTTTCCATGATTGCCACCAATGCATTGTCTGCTCACCATCCTCGTCCTCTCCTGCACCGAAATAAGAAGTATGATCGTTGCAGTTTCGTTGAATTTGACGCCCACAAAGCTTCGAATTCCCCAGAATGAAGACGCTTTAACACATAGTGCGCGGATGAAACTATTCCACACGGTGCCAAATGAAACGCCCAAACTGTTTGGGCAATCCTTTTCCTTTTGAATCAAGGGGCGAAATTGTTGCAATCGTCTAACACATAATCGTGTGGTTTACAAGATGACAGGTAGGCATAGAGGGGAGTTGATTTTAGAGGGAAACACCTTACGGCGTAAATATCCTCCCATGATGTATATTGTTTCCAATCACTCTAGATCAATAATGTAGTATCATCTCACTTATAACTCTCTCATGTCATGGAAAATTCCGAGAATTAATTACATGAAACTTATCAACGCAGTCAACAAATTGGTAAGGAAATTTGCAAGTTCACTCAAGAACTGTGAAGGAAACATGTCAACAATATGAAATCCACACTAACAACAGCTTTAACACCATAGTCGTGTGCACAAACTATATTATTATTTAGTGTCAATTGTGTGGGTTTTTATTTAACACCTTCATGCCAACATGACATGAAAAGCATGGCCAATAAAATTTTGACTCTTAGCTTCATGGTGGGTAGTTAAAGAAAGGAATGAGGAAGTGGGAATATAATAAAGGGTATTGATAGTTGTTAGCCCTTCATTTTATGAGTTATTTTTCCTATCCTATTGAAAATTTTGATACAATTTTCTCGAAAACTTGACTCTAATATAGAAAAGATATATTTTTTTATCGGTTATTAAGGTTACTTTTATATTTATTTTTTGTGTGCACATGATTTTCTTATTTTATTAAATTGGAGGATTTGAATTGCATAGGGTGGTTGAGATCCCAAAAAATAATGTAGGATTTAAGGATAACACCGATCAATCAGAGATGTGATTAGGATTTCAATTAGATTTTCCCTCCAATCATACATAGGAGGATAGGTTGATAGACTAGAGAACTTATACATTTTTCAATGTTATTATTTATCTAGTACTACCAACACCTCATGTTGAGGTAGAATAAATCCCATTGCCATATCATGATGATAGGTTTTCAATAAGAGAATAAGATAACTTTTTTTCATTTTTTAGTTTTTGTTATCTAAGCTAGGGTTCCAATAGCATCCTTGATTAGATCCCACTCACAATAGATCTGAGAACACATATATGCATCTCTTTCTTATATTTCAATTCTATTTCATTGTTTATTATATACTTTTATGATACAACTATTAATTCCTATAGTACACTAAGATAACTAGTTAATTCATGTTATTTCAAAAAATTATACATTTTTCTTCATGTCTTTGAATAAAACTTATGTTATTTATACTTCCTCCATTTAATTGCTAATATTTAGTTTATAATCCTTAGTACTTGAAGCATGTTTGATAAGTAATATAATATTTCTAAAAGCTATAAGGATTGGATCTCTAATAGCATCATTTAGTAACTTAGTACCAACAATGCATTAACCTATTTCTATGGGAAATTTTACGGGATAATATTTGTAGGTTGGCTAATTTTTCATGCTTTTCTCAAAAACAAAATTGGACAATTTCTATTTTTTTAGAATTTTAGAGTATAAAATTAATTTACCAAAAAAAGTGGCTAAAATTATATATAGAATAATATAAATTATATTAGAAATCAAAATAACTTTATAAAATTTCTGTCAAACATTTTACAATTTACATATTAGGTACTAATAACATTGACCAAGATTTCTACAACTTAAGATAAAGTTTCTTCCCTAAAATTTTCCCTACCTATTTCTTTATTCCTTCACAAATGAATTGATATATTTATCCACACTTGTACATTGTGAAGGGAGTTACAATGAATATCACAAGATTTATGGTATGAAGCATAGAGAAATGACTTGTTAAAATCCAACATTCCACCTATGCAATTATTCAGAATTCTATTTAATTTCAAATTAAGATCTTTCTAGTTGCATACATAGTGAATCACACCTCATAAGTTTCCACAAAACATAGGTTGACATTTAAAGTGAGCGAAGATATTCAATATTCATTGTTGCATTATTATTCATTTTAAAATGTATTAAAAAACAAAATATCATTTCATAGCTAGTTTGCATGAATCAACCTAGAGACACATCTCTTATATTTTTACCAAAAATTTATAATCTAAGTGTGAACTATTCTCACTCACCTTTACCTAAGTGTGTGGTTTAGTATATATAGATGAGATTCACAAAGAGATTAATAACTTGTAACATATTCGTAAATCTTCTATAATAAATGTTTTCTTACTCTTATCTGAATACTCTCATAGTAGTTTTGTCTCCTAACAATATAGGAGGTCTAAAACAAGGTATAAAGAAAGAAAAATAATTAAATATGATTAGAAACACCTAATTCTAAGATAAATACATCAAATAATGAAGTGATAATATTAAAAAAATCACCCTTATCTTGATATTTTGTTGTCTTGTCTTTAATCATCTGTTCACACAATTCGATATGCAATATAAAAAGTTGTGTTAATAAAGTACTTGATGCATAAGATCAATGGAATTTAATATATAGGAACTCTTTGGATGAAAAAAATTGTTATAAGTGTTTCACGTTTTTCTCTCCTTCTAAGGGTTTCCTCCCTTAGTGATCAAAATATCCTTAGTGGATTCAATGCTTTCTCCATTTATGTGATCAATATCCCTTGATTTCTACTTGTTATTCTTGCTATCATCATGCATTATAGGTACATGGGTATTGAGTATATTGATATCCCCCATGTTAATAATATTATTTTGCTATTGAATGACTCAATCTACGAAGTCATCTATATAATGCATCTTCTAGGTTTTTTCCATATAAATTCTAGTAGTGTGGAAAGAACAAAAAAACCTGGAATACATAGGTCTTGAATTTGAAATACTGATAGGATAAGGTTCTTCTATTTTCTATCAATGCCACATACCTTAAACTAGTGAATTATAATATTGGATATAGAGAAGAAGTATTGTATGTTTTTGAAGTTTCTTTGGCTCAAATATGTGAACTCATTTTCGAATTGATGTCCTCTCAACCCATCCATATTTCCAAATAACCCATATAACCTAGTTCATGTGTCATTTGGAGTTGTACAAGAATCAATATGGAAGAGAAAAACCATATAAATGTACAACCATGATGTCACATAATCCATATCCATTTTGTTAAAGTACCTTGCCTTCACTAGAGATAAATTGATATTTTCTTTAATATGCATAATGACTGTAATTTTCCTTCATATTAGAAGAATTATATAAGGCTTCCCCTCAAATAGTTAAATGGAGTATGAATAACAATGATAATTAGTTGATACATTCTGTTTGGGTTGTTCAATTCTATATGACATACAATAATATGAGTATATTTTTCACAAAATCCTTAAATTCTTTGATACCTTCTTGTATTTTAGGAATCAAAAGATCTAGTTGTGTGAAAAACAACTACATTAACAATTGCATGAAAAAGAGTGAATAGAGAATAAAATAACACTCAAATAGACTAAGAGACTCAAAGACCAATTTTAATTTCCTCCGAATGGACTAAACCATTTCTTGATTAGATTACAATTAAATAGAAACATCATAGAGAAAAGTAATGTGCATTAGGTATGGTTCTTTGTGCATGCACGACTAATAGAAAAGGAACTCTTAGATCCAATTAACTAGCCCAAAAATGGAGTTTTTTCATCTATAATAGAGTTAGGGTCAATAATAAGGTTGGATAAGGATAGGGTGAGCCATAAAGAAGTGACAATTATAGTAAGAACACACACATGGAGCTCTTAACTAAAGAACTTATGAAATACTCCAAGAATAGAACTAAAATTGAAAGGATAAGAATTCTGATGATAAAACGATAAGAGTATAAAGTTCCGGATGAGGAATGTCCCTAGAAGTAGGAAGGAATTATGCACTTGTGAATAACTAGGTTTTGGATTGGGAAGTGTGGAGTAATGGATAAGATATCTTCATGTCACTACCTATTCAATGCCTAATCACTACCACATGTCATCATACATGAAAATTCATACTAAAAATAGGCATACTATAAGTTGTAACTTCTAAAAATAGTAGGAGGTAATGCACATGTACACCAACAAGTGAAGAAAACCATCATAAAGAAATGCATGGATCATTCCAGTTCTAGAGAAACTAGAGATTAGTTTTCTAGAATGATCCAAAGAGAGAGTGAATCCATAGAATATTATGAAGAAATATCTCAACTTAGTTACAAGAGGACATATATTTGCATGATAGATGAGGAATACCCAAACATTGTGCCTCTTAGAGGTGTGAGTGAAGAGTTAATTAAGGCTTTGAACTTCCTTTCCAATGGAGAAATTTTCTAGTTAGGTTATGATGACATAAACAAATTGTTCAAAAAATACTCTTTGTCTATAAGTTTAAAGAACATGGGTAATAGAAATTATTCTGCACAATATTCAAAATCTATCACTACAAATCTTGCAAAAAATGAAATATAAAGGTTGTTAGAATAATTAAAAAAAATATCTTACATTTATTGGATATGTAGATGAACACCATGAAGATAAAGACGAATTAAGACGATTTTATTATAGTCTTGTTTATTTTCTTCATCAAATCAAGAAAGAAACATGCCAATAAACAGGGAAAATTTTAAGGATGGAAATTTATCATAAAGTTTATAAACATCAATGAATCTTACTAGTCTCTAATATAAAAACTATAAAATATTTGGGCATATATCTATAAAAACATTAGAATTTATTATATTTGAATATATACTCTGTATGTGATTTTGTTGATATTTAATGTAAAGTAGTTTTATATTATAAAATTAGGCGAATTATTTTATGGAAGTTGGTGAATCTTTTGTTTGGAAAGACTAGGCACATAGGTGGGGGATGGTAGGCCCCATGTTTGTTGCACCAGGTGTAGCAAGGATGTCATAGGGGGTGGAAGCCCACTCCTGTTTGGAATTTTATAGGACATGGGGTTTAGCAGAGCGGATGAGATATTTTATCTCCTATATCTATGTGGAACAAAGGATGGGGGGGCGACCCAAAGTTTGTTGGACGACATACCCATGGTTTTGTGCATGGGTCTTGCACATGGTTTTATGCATGATGGTTTTCTACCCAATGTATTTTGTAGATTTAGTGAAGGGAACTATGCTTATGTTATAATCCAGGGTTAATATATTGGGGTTTATTAATTCTTTGACATGTATATATATATATATATATTGTAACATTGAAAGGAACATAATGAAATGATTAATCTAGAAAATCTATGAGTATTATTTTTATGTTCTCTTCGTTGTATATTTTTTATTTTAAGAATTCATTTGCATGTAATTGTTGTACATGGTTAAAATCTACATTTGGTATCAGGTTTGTTCCGCTTCAAGGCAATGCCTTTGTTGTTGAAGTGTTTTTCTAGGGACTGTGGTATACATTGTTCAGTTGGAGATCTGCGAGATTGATTCTTGCAGTGAAAGAAGATGGAAATTTGTGGAAAGATAGAGAACGAGAAATTTATTGGTTAGAGTTTGGAGTTGTGGAAGATCAAGATGGAGGATATTTTGGTGGATAACAATCAGTGGATCATGGTAGATCTGAGTACCAAACCAATGAAAATGTTTGCAGAATACTGGATGATGTTCGATTAGAAAGAAAAGACCACAATACAATTGTGTATATGAAATTTAGTATTGTTGAATGTATCATGGAAAGCTACAGTTAAGGATTTGTGGGTCAAGTTAGGGACACTCTACCAATATAAGTCTCCGATGAACAAATTGTTCCTACGGAAAAATATATATAGCCTCAGAATGAAGGAAGGAGACTCGTTGACAGAGCATGTAAACACATTTAATAATGTTGTAAGAAATTTGTTATCAGTTGATATAAAAAATTCAGACAATGATAACTGCACAAGTTTTTTGTGTTCTCTACAAGATTTGTGGGATAGTTTGGTTGTCGCAATATGTAGAAATACAACTACCTTGAATTTTGATGAAATAGTCTCATCCTTGTTGTCAAAGGAGATGAGATGAGAAAATATGGAGAGCCAAAATGACGATGCATTATTGGTATGATGACAATCATTTAGTAGAAACAAAAGTAATTCCTCGAGTGGGATATCTAAATCTAGAGGGAGATCTAAATCTCCACAAAAACCTGTAAATATATGTTAGAAATATGGAAAGGAAGGGAACTACAGAAATATTGTCTATCTAAAGCTCCTCAGAAATTAAAGCAATAATAAATTTGGAGAGAAATAGTAAAAATTGGAGAATACTCTCAAACGTGCCCTTCCTTTGTCAAACGTGTCCTCTTAGTGTCAAACATGCCCTCCAACTTTAGAGCTGCTTTTGGGTCCCTTCTTAGTGTCGAAATTTTCTCTAAGGTAACTCGTTCTAAATCCCTTTGAGTATACTTTCCAGATATGCCTTCAGGTTTCAATTTGAAGTTCATTTTTCCTATCAAAATTCCAATCTCCCAAGACGGGTAAAGGCACAATGACGAGGCAAAAAAGAGAGGCAGAAAGGTGATTTATTAGTTGTTTTTGAGCCTTTTGGTTGACTAGTTTTCCTCCAAATGCTTAGAAATGCACAAGGTGCATGTCTTCATCACTTTGAATCCAAATATTTTGGCATTTTTCTCATCGTATTCCCTAAAAAGGAGCACAACACCCTAGGTATGGCACATTTCATAGGCAACTGGTTAAACGCGCCCTCCTTGTGTCAAATGCTCCCTCCATCTTGTAGTGTGACTTTGACTACCTTATTTGTGTTAAAATTGAGCCCATAATAACTCATTGGAACTATTTTCCTATCTAGTTTCCAAATATACCTTCAGTTTCCAAGATGGACTTGATTAGACTCTCTGAAAGTTGATTCTCACAAGGCTGGTTAGAAAGCGCAGAATGATGTTGCAAAAATGAAGTGTGATCTTGCAAGAAATTTTTAGAGGTCTTCCTCGACTCCAAATGGAGTTCATTATTGCTCATTTGAAATATATTTCTTCCTTGTTATAATTTGACTCATAAAGTAAGCCATTTGGACACTCCATATAGGAGAACAATTGATTCTCCTAAGGTCACTCCAGAAGTGCAACAACCTTCTTGTAGAAACTGTATTTTTGACATTTTTCCAAAATCGTGACACTTGTGTGAGAAAAGAAGGAGGTTTTTTATTATTTTCTTATGATCGACAAAAACCTCTCTATCTTTTGTAAAATTCATCTATGTTTGTTTGGAAACATACTTTGAAACAAAATTGGCCCTATGTGTGGTAAATGATTTGTCCCTTGGAATGACTTCTTGAAAAATGATGGAGAAATGATTTTTATGAGTTGGAATGACCTCATACTTGCTGAAACGACCTACCTTAGGCCTCCTCTACTCAGATTTCTCTTATTCTACACCCAACCCCAACTTTGTGGGAGAGAAAATTAGGGCTTAGTGCTTGTGGAAAATGATGATTTGGACAACCTTAGGAAAAGAAAAATCCCTTTGGCATTTACATAACCCTTTGAGAATTTACCCTTTCACTTGACTATTTCCTTTGACAAATTTATCTTTTGATGGTCTTTGAGAACTCTTTGAATTTGATTTTTCTTTAATGAAGTTGGCATATAGAGATTGAGTTGGCTACTTTGGAACATTACTTATTACATATAGTGAACATAACATTACATGATTAAATAAGCATTTCTCTTTAAAAATCATCCTCACATGGTTAAGAGACATTATTTGATCCTTGGAAACCCTAAAATACCTAATGAGACCTTGAAGTATTGAATTTCAATATGACATGACTAATTTGATGGCATGATGTCATTAACTTTATGGATAATATATGCTCAGCAAGGTTCAAATGAGCCAGCAAGGGGTAAATTTCTAAAAGGAGTAAAGGAAACCCTAATTCAACCTTCAGTGACCAAAATTTTGCATGACAACCTAGTGGAATGATACAAATTTCAGAATGGGACCCTAATATGATATGAAAAGATGATTTTTTATCACTAATGGTAGTATGGAAATACTGACACTATCATCATGAATAACATCTTAGGATTTCTTTTTATAGACATTGAGGTAAATTGTAATACACTCCTTTAACAGTCAATCAAGCATTTATATTAGATACATGAGGGAGGTAATATTTAGACAATAATATCTCGGTGCCTTTAAACGGATAGTTAAAAGTTATTTTGTTCACATCCTCTTCTTCTATCATTTTTATTTGTAGTGAAAGCTTTTTTGTACCTCCATGTTTGGATTTGATTTTGTATGACTTGAATGGTTTTGAAATGTAATTTCCCTTTAAAAACCTACTTTTTGTGGTTTATTAATAAATGTCAAAGTGAAAAAGGGTCACTATAGAATCCCTGATTCTGTAGTAGCCCTATCTTATTTCTAATCGTATTTTATAATGCCTTAATAACACTTTATTTCATATGCTTGATTGAATTATATATATGCCCTAGTATATACATGTGGTATAATGTGATGAAAAGTTATTACCTAATGAATTATAAACTATGTGATAATTTACACTTGACTTTTTCTACATTTGGTTTATTTTCCACATTTTAATATTTGTTATATCAATAAATTATCATGTAAGAATTGGTTTAAATATTTTACTGACTAGACAACCCATTTATGATTATTGTGAGTTTATATTCATGTCTATGGTCATGTTCCTTTTGAAAGTTTCATATTTTCAATCATGAGAAATGATGGTTCTCATGCTAAGGGTTATTGCTTTGAGATTTGTATCAGGTTTCATGGGTGATTTTGTATTCTCGTTAGAGATGCTAATCCTGATTTTCACTAATTTTCTCAAATACACTAGTCACGAACACTCATATATGACATCCATTAATGTCTCTATACCATACCTCGCGACTGTCAATGTTTGAGTTACCCCTTCGGGTTGCTAGGTTACCAACACCTTGTTGTTTCATTGTTGTTGTTCATATTTTTTACATTTCTATGTAAGTTAGGGTTTGGTGACCATCTCATTGTGCATTTTACCTCTATATTTCACACTAATTCCTAGTTGAAACCCTCTTGGATTCTAACCATGGAAACCCTTATCATGTTTAAATCGATTGGAGCTCACATAATAGATGCATATGAGGAGTATGTAGAATTGTTCCAACAAGTCAGCTACTGGGATTTACTTCAGTTGTTTCAGGGTTATAGTAAAGGAATTGTCAAGGATTTTGCCTCTTCTTTTAAAACAAAGAAAGATTGAGTGGGTTATCTAGATATGGTTATAGATATTGATTTCATTGTAGAAACTACTCATATCCCCTTTTGGAGAGATAAATGGTCTAAAAATTGTGTAATGTGTGATATTCCCTCAAAGAAAATTATCATCATTAAAGATTGTGGATATCATGTGAAAGGTATGCCAATTTCCTCATTGAAATCTAAATGTCGTAATTTAGGTCTTTTTTTTCATTAGTATGCTACTTGTGAAGGGTGACACAATTTGGTTTTTATTTATCATAAAAGGTTTTTAATCGCATTTCTCGTTCATAAACTTAATTTTCCCTTTTATCTTTATAAAATCATAACTAAAATGTCATGCACATACCATTCGCATCGCAAGAACTTTGAAACATCACTCTTTCATCATAGTTTCGTCTATATTCTAGTTAGACACCATTAAGCATAGATGGGCGATGAATAGGATCATTTGCTAGATTGAAATGGTTTCAAAAAAATAAAGTTACTCAATTATTCCAATTCTTCATGTATTTGTCCACATACCCCTTCATTAGAGAGTCTTGTTGAGTCAGCATATCATCATTCATTATAGAATGATCATGTAGAATCATTTCATGAAGAAAAACTTGTGGTTTGAATGAGAATAGCATTGAAACCCTCAAACCTACTCGTGTTCGCTTAACTAGAAGCATGACCTAGGGTACCATTGTCTGTGATATGGAATTAAAATTAGAATTTAAGGATAAAAGAGAAGTGAAACCCTCTAGGGTAAGTGTTCAACCCAAAATTGCACCTAAAGAACCTATACATGTAAAATAAATTAATCAATATAAAGAAAACCCTCAATCTAAAGTTAACAAATTAAGAGGAAAATTTCCTGAGCAAGGCGAAACAGACAATAGAATACTCCTAGAAATGATGAGTTTATCCATATCGAGGCTCATCCTAGAACCTTGCCAAAATGAAATAGGCCATAGGTCCAAGATAATTTGGGATTTTTGCGTTAATGTCGCTTGTTGTAATGACAATCCTATAAGAAACATCAATTTGACTGAGGCTAAATTAAGAACTTGTATTGGTACCAACAATAATTTCTCATTGTCTCATGTCTTGAAAAGTGTTTTTGTTAGCTTGTCCATGAAGATAATCAAATCAGAACTTCAGTTCAAGCTAAGGAAAGACATAAGGAACATAAATCTTCTAGTACTGAAAATAAATCTCAGTCTAAAGATACACACATTATTATTGGCTCATCGATGGCGAAAGTAGTTATATCTTCTAATGTAGATGGATCTAATCTTGATAAGTGATGACTTTATTGTTATCTATGATCGGGAATTCTGAAGTTTTCAAGGGATGTATCTATTTTGATTTATTTTAGTAAATTTAGGAAAGGGAAAATACATAATCCCTCATTTTGTAGAAACCCTATCTTCTTGTCCATATAAATGCCTAATATATGTCTTGTTGGTTGTACCAAGTCCTCCATATTCACCAAATGATGACCTTAGATTCCACAATGGAGGGTAACTAAGGTATAAAGGAAAATAAATTTCTCACACTTTTAATTTAATTATTAATAATTATTAGGTGAATGGTAGAGATTTAACCTCCATGGAATATGCTAGAATAGTCATAGTAGTGTTCACATATCAAGGGTTAAGATTTACCTCCAAGTTAATTATGTTGTCTTAAATAATTGATGTCAAATTGTTTAATTAAAGAAAACGTCATATCAACATATGTCATATTGAACAAGTGATATTTATAAGCCATGGTATTGGCCCATAGTGTTTTAAGAAGACCTATTTACTTCAGTTAAGAATTTCCATGGTAAAGTGGGGATAAAATTTTATAATTTAGTTAAATTTTATGATTCTTTTTTATCTCGGTAATGTGATAATTATAATGGGGTAAGTGCTTTGATACTTAAAAATTGGTAAAATTTCTTAGTGTGTGGCTTGTAGTCTTGTTGAGTTGTTTCTTGTTATATGGTACTAATGTGAAATACAACATCAACCCATTGGTAATGACAATGTAACCTTTGATATTTTTTGTAGACATAACTTCATGTATAAATACAATTTTTTTATCAAAAGGAAAATGAATCTAATCTATAGTGGACATGCCTAGCATGCAAATATATTTATATATATCAAATACATAATCTACGGTATAGTGAAAAGTAATAATATTTTAAATCATATAGTGCTCTAGAATAAATTATAGTTGTTTGGAGAATAGTTTGGTCTAAGGAATACATTCTTTTAACTATGAATTTTATTTCTTGTCTTCTAGGATAAACTTTTAGTTGTTCAATATTGTATAAAAGCTAAAAAGATATTAGGAAAATAGATCTAAAATTAGAAAAAAAAAACAAGACGAAGCAAGAAGAAAAAAACAATCAAAAATATTTTTACAATTCAAAACCATACAAAGAAATGTGTGCATGTTATTTTGAGAAGAAAACTGTGTACTAAAAATATCTAAACACACAAATCCAATAACCAAAATAAGATAAATTATCTCACTCCCCATATGACTAAAAAAAAAGAGGTAAGCACATGAGTAATTCACTATAAAATGTATTTTCAAATATTCAAAACCTATAGAATTAGAGTAGCTTTCAAATATTTAAAATGTATTTAAATTATCAATATTAAAAAAAACAAATAACACATTTTTAATATAAATTTGCATACTAGCACAATTATATAAATTAAATGACTAGTAAATGTTAATAATTATCATTCCATAATAAACATGAAAACATATACTTCATAATACATCTCATGTTGCTAAAATTTAAAAAAATATGAAATTAAATTTATTATTATTATTATTATTATTATTAGTATTATTGTAAGTTAAACATATATTCATCTCAGAAAGCATGGAATAAGAGTTTTATCGATTAAGATTTATATCCACTTTATTACCGACTTTCATAATCTATAAATAGGTTATGTTACAATAACATGGGCCAGAACCATTGCTTCTCAATATCACATGCCAAAAAAACCATTACCCATGTTGGGTGCAAGAATTGTGCTTGACAAACATGTCAACACTTAACTTTCAACTCGGGGGTTTCGTAAACTTAGAGATGAAGCACAGGAAATGCTAGAAATGGTATGAACTTTTCCTATCTCTAATCCTACTTCTTAAAGGAAATGCTTTGCAGAATAAGATAGAGATCAATCAAGAAGATAATTGACACCAAAACAACTCTAGTGTTGGAATGTAAAAGACAATTTGGATGTAAATAAAGTAAAGAAATTCCAAACAACATAAAAAATACTAAATGCTATAATTAAATGCTATGTTCACATTTAGATGGATGACTAACAGTCTGAAAAGTGGACCCTTGCAGAATTCTATCTTCGTTATGATCTTCCTTCCACACAAGCAACCTATCCTTGCACTGCTACAATCTAATTGTACTAGTGAAGGAAGAGTACCTCTATGCAAAAGTATATATGACCTTCCTTATTAAAGAATTATTTCTTAGTGGAGGTGCTCTAAGCATTAGGGCTTAGAGCACTCTGTTTCTGTGACAGAGACCAACTCTTGCACTAAAGCAAAGCTTCCTTCACCTAGTTTCCAAATTACTTTCTAAAACACCGAAATATGTGTTGGAAAAGAATTGCAACTATAAATGAAATTCTGAAGTAAATTATCTATGAAAAAGGAAATGCTTCAATTCATTAAACCTTGCAAAGGAAATAAGCTTCATGAAATAAAAGAACTTCAAAATAATCAAACAGTAGTCTAAGTGTTTTGCATGTGTTATCTAACTTTAATAATCCATTCAAATATGTTTATTCTCTTTGCAAGTATAATAATATGTATAGAAGTTGTTCACTATTCACTGCAAAAGAATGATTAAACCAAACTGCAGGCAACACCATGCACTGGTACATGAAAGGGTTCTCTGCATGATGCTATAAAAAATGAGTTAAAACAAATATTGAGAATAAAAGAAATGCAAGTAAGATATCTCATAAACAAAATAAACACAACTAACTCTCAAACCATGTTTCTGTTTCACACATTAGCTACAAAAGATATTTTAAATCAGAACTTGAAAGATAAAAATTAAAATTATAACATCACACAACTACGAACGAAATATCCACACATTCATTCTAAATTATGAATGTAAGAGGGGTAAACGAGTTGGGTTGGTTGGGCCCTAACCAACCATCTCATTCCACTTCTAAGGAACGAAAAAGATCAACGCTTCAAAAGATACATCAAAACTAAACTAGACATTGTGTATGCAAATCATGGCAATTCTCTTGTACTACTTGATTCAATAAATATACATGACAGAGGAGTCCAGCTCCAGAGCTGAGGAGATAACTGGATTACATAAACAAAATTACAATCAATGGTTCTCTACTAGCCTCCTCCTACCTATATTTATATTATATATATCCTATTGGCTCTAGCCATTTTCACTAATTACAGACATTTCTTGTTCAGGCCTTTTGGCCAAATAGACTTAGAAATTGAAATTACAAACTTGGCCACTAGTTATAATACACATGAATCTCACTTAGTCGCAGCCTAACTTTGGAAAACATTCTCTGGTTGCGAGACACCTATTATCTTGCTTCAGTTCATCAAAAATTAAACTCAGAGTCAGGGATCGAGACCCATCCTTGTGGAATATTTGGCTTCTCGGAAATCTCAGACAATCTTCTTGGTGGTGCAGGAATCTACGTGCACTATTCATACTCATTCATAATTGTTACTGAGTTCCATGATTACTCTAGCAAATTAATATGATTTACAAGAGATATGTAAATAGGCATGAAATCTATTAGAGTCCTATAGTGATAGGATTCATAATTTGGAATTGGTTGAGGTTAACTATTGTAATATTATACATACCTTTCATTTTTGCAAATGTTTTCCATATTAAAATTTAAAGTTGTAAAAGGGGTATGTCCTAAAAGAAATATCGATAAGAAAAATAAGAAAAGATCAAAAAATACAAAAAATAATGAAAAGAAATGAACCCCAAACAAAAAAAAGATCATGAAAGTGTGCAAGTCCAAGTGCCACTACGTTTTACTTTATTGTCTTAAATAATGCTTATGTGCAGCTTGTCATACATGCCACAACCCATGAT
The DNA here is from genome assembly GCA_000404065.3 of Pinus taeda. Classification (NCBI taxonomy): domain Eukaryota; kingdom Viridiplantae; phylum Streptophyta; class Pinopsida; order Pinales; family Pinaceae; genus Pinus; species Pinus taeda. The sequence goes on from APFE031431705.1 coordinate 80,849, forward strand.
AGTCAAACAACATAATCTTGACTATTTCATGCTTTGAATTTCATGTTTATAGTTAGAGAATAAAATCTGACCAAACACTTTAATCTTGGCATATCATTAGATAGGTAGAGAAATAAAAGGAGCTCATCATTTTAGTTTGAGCCCTTGGAAAATATAAGGTTATAAGTATATAATTTGTTTTATAAAAGAAAAGGAAATAAAAGGACTTGCTAGCTTAAGTGGACCCACCAAAGTGAAGAAAAAATGCTAGGGTAAGTAAAGAAACGTTGTAGAAATATAAGTTATTTGGAGCATAAGCACTACTATCATGCTTAACTATTTGTTTCAATTGTGTAGGAGGAATTGTGAATGAAAAAACATGATCATAAGTTGATTGGTTTAACTCCCCCTTCATTTCATTTCACCCCTACTATATACTCACTAATTCCCCTTTCACCTCTTCATGGCTTATGAAAACCCCTTTCCCCTCATTTTTACTCCTACCCCTTAGTTTCACACATTTCCCTAGTCAATTACTCCTAAACTCGATTCTCCTAAGTGTGAAAACCCCTTTCCCCCCTTTTAAAATCATGTTTTCCCTTCAATAAATACCCAAAAACCCCTCTAACCCCTCATTAAAAACCCCATGCTTCACTAACTCCATTGCTTAACCATTTTCTCAAGTAAAACTAAATTTGACCCACCACCCCGGTGAGGTAAACTCCTACGACCAACTGTCAACCATCAAAGCCTTCCAACACCACCACTGCACACCATCCTAGCTGCCAAAGCCCTCTGCAAACCCCAATTAAAAACCAATTGCAACCACGACTGTAAATTCCAGGTATTTAAGCAAAAACCAGAATTTTCTTCTGTTTGATGAAATAATATTAAATTCTTAAAATAATTGAAAAAAATTAATTAATTTCAATTTAAATTGAGAGTCTACCATTGTCAATGTATTGGAACCCCAACCTGCAACCTGCTAGTTCCATACCCTGGTTTCAACTACTCAAGTCTCAGTCTCGAAGCCATATAAAGCCTAATTTTCCACATTTTATCATAGAAATGGCTGCCCCAACCTCTCTAGATGTTAAAACAGTGACAACCGCTCACTTAGACATTGACCACCTGGCCCTAGCACATAGAGGTTTTCAAATCAAAGACACAGTCACCTAAGACAACCTTTTGAGAATCTGTTGTTGGGCCAAGGATAGATTCTTGAACAAAGCAGATTATATCCACCTTTGGGACTCAAATCTACCCAATTTTACATTCCCAGAAGCCCATCAATTCCCAAACATTATACATTTCTGTCATACATGTTACAGACCTAGCTAGAGGGCTATAACTGCCCAAAAATAAGACTTCTTGTTTTCAATTACTACTAAGTCTATCAACCAGATGCCTCAAATCCAACCCAGCCACACTTTGACTCATTTGTCCATTGCACACTTGTTGGAGCTATACACCACATTTGACCCAGCTAAGATCAAGAATTTTTTTCATAATTTCATCATTGAGGAGTGCCATACTCCTAAGGAAATTCCACCCTGTGTTTTTCCTATCTTTTGAGAGACTGGCAGGAGAATAATCTCCATGATCTCAGGCATCTGAGGGTACACATAAGGAAATTTTCCAGATGAAATAATCATTTCCTTCTTGTCCATTTTCACTCCACGCTAGCCTCCTACCATTATGTGTGCTTATGCCTAGTTCATTGCAGACAGAATGCATGAACAATTCACTAGATTTCCCACAGAAAGAGTCTTCAAATACTTTTTAGTACTATTTCATATGTCCCTATATTACCAAACAGACAAGTTCCCAATGAAGATTCAGAAAATAGATACCATGGGAAAGGAAGGATCAATCATCTATTAGACACCCTTGGTCCACAAGTATAACACAACATTCACATACATAGTCTTCATAGAATCTTTTGTTCACCCTGCCATGAACATGCTGACTTCTAGCACTCAACCTAGAATCAATACTGAGATCAAGAGAGTATTGCAACTGGTGAAGAATAACAGAGTAGGAGACTGGTACCTCTACCTGAACCATACTGAGATTAATATCTATGGCTATGAATTACCCCCTACAAATCACCTAAGTATATTCCAATGATATTATTTTCCGTTGAATACTTTAGGAAAATGATAGGTGTGGATGAGGTCTAGTTCCTAGCTACTAGGAAGAAAACACAATTTAAAATGAAAAAATAAATGGGCCCTTTCATCTGCAACACCAAAGAGGCTGGGCCTGAAGTTGATAAGATACTCCAGCAATTCAAATTCAAGAATAGTTTCATCTGGCATTATGACCATCATGGTATTATAAGCAAACTCATACAAAAGGTCAAGATTGGACCTTACATCCACTACCCCATGCCTGACATTGAACAATATGCTAGTTAGCCAGAATGGGTAGATAACACATTGATAGATAAGCACAACACATAAGTGGATGTGGAGAACACCATAATTGACTTGGAGAAACAATTTGACCAAAGCTCTTTCTTACAGGTCCTAGAGTTTGAAGAGCCCATGAATATCCTTCACATCATTCAAACTCCTATCAATGAGGAGAAGAATACCAAAAGAAACAGAGAGTAAGCTTCAAGATCTACTATGGGTACCACTGATCAAGAGTTCCAACTAAGCAAGCAACAAAAATTGACTCCTTTGTCTGAACATGAAGAACACATTGCATGAGTAGAAATGACTGATATTGGTGCAATGGGGCAAAGGAGTAGATAAACAACTAAGAATACTACATCAACAGAAACACAGTAGCCCTCCTCTTCAAACACCTATATTATATAAAGACATAATAGTGTGGAGGTGTCTTCCTTTGTCAGGCTAGCTCACAAGAAAGTAGATATCAAGGAAAGATTCAAGGAGATCAAAATGAGGAATGAGAAGCTCAAAGTAGACACTTATTCCAAGCACATGCATATGACACCACCAAACCAGAGTAGATTGATGTCAACCTTTCACATCAAAGAAGATAAAATGCAGGTGTCCTTCGTACAGCCAACTATACAGCAACCTAAAACCACAACAAACTATAAGAACACAAACTTTGAGGTCTTAGCCAGGGATGTGCATCCTATAGATCAAATAGAATTTCAAAAGAAGATGGAGAGATGATATACTCTGCCCTCACAACAAAACCAATGGTAGCATTCAAGCTCAAGGAATCATTAAACAATGTGACAGCCTAGTACAAACTAGAAAAATTCTCTTCTAGTTCCAGAGACACAAGGATCAAATCCATAGAAGACTTGATCATTGAGTTGGGCAATGACCCAAAGGACATCAAGGCTGTTGAACAGTTGATTAAGAAGAAAAACAAAGACATTGCATCCCTTAAGAAACAACTCAAGCTGCCTCAGTCACAACACCCTCAAACAAAAGAAGTCCTAGAGAGCCAAACAAATCATGAGTTGATGATGGACTTGTTCCTGTGACTTAATGACCAGTTGAAGGAAATGGAAAAGGAAACAGAGAGCTTGATCTAGCTCAAACAAGCTACTATAGACAATGCTCCTTCAACTTTCATTCCTATAGAAACCACAGGTGTGCCTTCCACATTCACAACAACGTTAGCTCCCACTGGTCCAATGGTCACTGCATTACGAGCAACAACAACAACTACATGAACATCGACATCAACAGCAACAAGTACCACAGGTGATGAAACAAATAGGCTGGAAGGAAATGCAAAAAATGTTCATTCAGACCGGTGAAATAAACAAATTAAAAGAGAAACTTAGCAGCCTAGAGACCAATTGTAGGTTAGCCCATGTCATGCACAAGGATGGACAACAAAAGGCTGCGAGAATGAATGAGAGAGTGAAAAGCTTGGAGAAACAATTGAAGCCGAGTTAGCCTTTGGGAAAGGCCAAGCAATTATTCTGGGCCAATATCGTTGAATCTGTCAATGATATTTGGCCATCTATCGATGCCATTTTTGAATAGATAGACTTGATCCAACAGGGTATAGAATCCATCCAGAAGGTCAAAGAAGAACTTGGAGAAATGCTGGAGGAAGGAATAATAATTATCCAATTCCTAAACTCCAAGAACAAATATGAGGTACAAGAACTTGACATACCTGATAGGACATGTACCATTTTGGTAATCAAGAGGGTCTTGAAATTTAATCTTAAATTTAGAAGATAAGTGTCAAACCATGCAATTAGCCATTGACAGGTTTATGAAAAAGTTTGAAATTTTGAGAGAAAAGGAACTACCCAATCCCTTAGTCATAAATGATAAGTTGGTGAAATAGGAGGATTACAACAAGAAAATTAGGGAAGTGGTGAAAGAAGAGGAAAATACCTCATCAATGAGTGGTATACCAACTAGCAGAGTATTATACGAGACTCTTTTGAAAATCTGTTTTACCTCCAGCATGAGGTGAAACACTTATATATCAATAAGCCTACTTTTGCAAAAAATATAGAGGCTGATGAGATATATAGGAAAATGATCAACATCCACTTACTAGATGAAGAAACATGGCAAAAACTGAATGATTTACTATATTAAAAACACAGTAAATTATAAAATGTAAATTATAAGTGTATAGTAAAAGGTAAATGAGTGTGGTCAAAGGATGAAGATAGATCAGCACAGCCAAAATGTATGAGGTGAAAGAGTATCAGATGAATGCTGAAAGCCAAACAACCTACCATCATAAATGGCCAAAAATCAAAGCATAATAGCCAATAGAACAAAAATAACACACACAGCATGAAACAACTCAATAATTGTCTCTATCTTCTTCCAAGAAGATATTTCCCTTTCCTAGATTAATTCTAAAATTAGTTTGAGATATTTTGTAATAAACCTTTCGTATAAATACTTCAAAATTCAAAGTACTAGTTGTCAATTATTCTACATTTGTAGAGTTATTTTGATCTTAAACCTAAGGGTGATTGTACTATTTTCAAGTCAATAGACTCGAGAAAGTAATAAAAACATTTCACTATAGGATTAATGAGCTGAGTAATCTGTAGTGAAGTACTTTATTTGTCTTATTGTGTTACCTCTCTTTTCTATTTTCATAATATTAAATGTGTTATAAAAAAAATAAAAAATTAACTGGAAATATCATATGGAACTTGTTTAATTACACTTTGTTTTGCACAGTAATTTGTTTACATGTTTTCTTCTCATACCCAGATCTGAGAATCCTTGATTTCTCTCCCATCTTGGTTGACTTATTCTATTTCTTCCAAAGTCCGGTCTAGGGAATCCTTAATTGCTCCTTGGACCCGATTTGAATCTATTAACCATTTAGCCTCTGAGATTTGCATTGACTCATCTATCTTGCCCTATAGACACTGTCCCTAGAACCCAATCCACTCTTGTTTATCAGATATCTGACTCCATAGCCCAATGGTATAATCCAATCCTCTGTCCATCTAAGTAAAGTGATCCCACCACCAAATTTTCAAAACAAAACCCAAGTGCAATCAATGACTAGCCTAAAATCATCTCAACTAAAACAAAGTTAAATCTTAAAGAGAGAGCCCTCTCTGAGCATCAAGAAGGCTAGGTCCTCATCTCCAAAAGTGGTTTGTGTTTAACTTTGGTTTTTATTTCTTCTTACTTCAAAAGAATTATCAGATACGTTGGGTCTGAATTTGATAAGATACTCCAGAAATTCAAATTCAAGAATAGTTTCATATGGTATTATGACCCTCATGGGGTTATAAGCAAACCCAGACAAAAGGTCAAGCTCGGACCTTACATCCACTACCCCATGCCTGACATTGAAAAATATGCTAATCAGTTAGAATCGGTAGAGAACACATTAATGGATAAGGATAGCACAGTCGCGGATGTGGAGAACACCATGATTGACTTGGAGAAATAATTTTACCAAAGCTCTTTTTTGTAGGCCCTAGAGTTGGAAGAACCCATCAATATCCCTCCCATCATTCAGAATCATGTCAATGAGGAGAAGAGTCCCAAAAGAAGTAGGGAGGAACCTTCAAGCTCTCTTATGAATACCACTGATCAGCAGTTCCAACTAAGCAAACAACCCAAATTGACTCCTCTATATGAACAGGAAGAACACATTGCATCAATACAAATGATTGATACTAATGCAATGGGGCAATTGGATAGACAAACAACTGACACTGTTGCATTAGCAAAAGCATAACAGCCCTCCTCTTCAAACACCCAGATTATACTGAGACAAAAGAGTGTGGAGGTGTCTTCCTTTGTCAGGCCAACTGGAAAGGAAGCAAATATCAAGGAAAGATTCAAGGAGATAAAAATGAGGAATGAGAAGCTCAATGTAGAAACTTATGCAAAGTGCATGCAGATGACACCACCAAACCAGAGGAGATTGATGTCAGCCTTTGACATCAAAGAAGATATAATGCAGGTGTTTTTCTTACAGCCTACTGTACAACAACCTAAAATTGTAGGAGACTACAATAATACCAACGTTGAGGTCTTATCCAGTGATGTGCATACCATAGATCAAATAGAATTTCACAAGCAGGATGGATTGATGATCTACTTCACCTTGACAACAAAAGCAATGGCAACATTGAAGCTCAGAGAATCATTAGACAATATGACGGCCCAGTACAAACTGGAAAAAGCCTCCTCTAGTGCCAAAGACACAAGGATCAAATCCTTAGAAGACCTGATCATTGAGTTGGGCCATCTTCCAAAGGACATCAAGGTTGTTGAACAATTGATTAAGAAGAAAAATGAAGACATTGTAGCCCTTAACAAACATCTCAAGTTGCCTCAGTCACAACACCCTCAAACAAAAGAAGTCCTAGAAAGCCAAACAAATCATGAGGATATGATGGACATGGTGCTACAACTTAATGACCAGTTGAAGGAAATGTAAAAGGAAATAGATAGCTTCATACAGCTCAAACAAGCTACTCTATACAATGCTCCCTCAATTGTGATTCCTACAGTGATGACAGTTGTGCCTTCCACATTCGCAACAACATTAGCTCCCACTAGTCCAATGGCCACTACATTGCCAGCAACAATAACAACTACATCAGCACTGGCATCAATAGCAATAGGTACCATAGGGGATGAAGCAAATAGGTTGGTCAAGGTAATGGAATAAATGTCCATTCAGACCAGTGAAATGAAAAGAATTAAAAGAGAAACTTACTAGCCTGGAGACAAATTATAGGTTAGCCCAGATCATGCACAATGAAGAACAACATGAGGCTACCAAAACGAATGAGAGATTGAAAAACCTAGAGAAATTATTTGACAATGAGTGAGCCTTTTGGAAAGGCCAAGCAGTTATTTTCGGCCAATGTCATTGACTCTTTCAATGATATTTGGCCATCTATCCAGGTAATTTTTTAGCAGATAGACTTGATCAAACAGGCTACAGAAGCCATCCAGAAGGTCAAAGAAGAACATTGAGAAATGTCAAAGGAAGCAGTAAGAATTATCCAATTCGTCAAATCCAAGAACAAATATGAGCTACAAGAACTTGGCATACCTCAAAAATTAGGTACCATTTTGAAAGTCAAGAGGGTCTTAACTAAGAGAAATTTAATGTTAAATTTAGAAGATAACTATCAAACCATGCAACTAAGCCATTGACAGGTTTATGACCAAGTTTGAAATTTTGACGGAAAAGGGATTACCTAGTCCCTTAGTCATAAATGATAAGTTGATGACACGGGATGACTACAACAAGAAAATCAAAGAAGTGGCCAAAGAGCAGGAAAATACCTCATCAATGAGTGGTATACCAACTAGCAGAGTATTATACCAGACTTTTGAAAATCTTCTTTACCTTCAGCATGAGGTGAAATACTTATTTATCAATAAACCTACTTTTACAAAATATATAGAGGTTGATGAGATATATAGGAAAATTCTCAACATCCAGTTACTAGATGAAGAAACATGGAAAAAACTTAATGATTTACTATAGAAAAAACACAGTAAATTATAAACTGTAAATTATAAGTGTACAGTAAAAAATAAATGAGCATGGTAAAAGGATGAAGACAAGTTAGCATAGTAAAATTGTATCAGGTGAAAGAGTATCAAATGAAAGGTGAAAGCCAAATAGCCTATCAGCATAAAGGGCTAAAAATCAAAGCATAATAGCCAGCAGGACCAAAATAACATGGAAAACATGAAACAATTCAATAGATGTCTCTATCTTCTTACAAGAAGGTATTTTCCTTTCCTAGATTATTTCTCAAATTACTTTAAGATATTTTATAATAAACCTTTTGTATAAATCCTGCAAAATTCAAAGTATTAGTTGTGGATTATTTTACATTTGCAGAGTTATTTTGATCTTAAACCTAAGGGTGTTTGTACTATTTTCAAGTCAACAGACTAGAGCAAGTAATTAAAGAATTTTGCTACAGGATTCATGAGATGAGCCATTTGCAGTGAAGAAATTTCTTTTTGTTATTGTGTTACCTTTATTTTCTGTTTCCATAATCTTGAATGTGTTATAAAATATAAATAAATTAACTGCAAATATGATATAGAACTTGTTTAATTACACTGTTTTGCACAGTAATTTATTTGCATATTTCCCTGTGATACCGAGATTTAAGAATCCTTGATTGTTATCCCATCCGAAGTTGACTTCTTCTATTTCTTCCAAAGTTCGGCCTAAAGAGCCCTTAATTTCTCCCTAGACCCGACTTGAAGCCATTCACCATTTAGCCTCTGAGATGTGCATTGACTCGTCTATCTTGCTCTGTAGACATTGTTCTTAGAATCAATTGAGTCTTGTTTATCATACATCCAACTCCATAGCCCAATGGTATAATCCAATCCTCTGTCCATCTAAGTAAAGTGATCCCACCACCAAATTTCTAGAACAAAACACAAGTCCAAGAAACAACTAGCCTAAAATCATCTTAACTAAAGCAAAGTTAAATCTTAAAGAGAGAGCCCTCTCTAAGCATCAGGAAGGCTAGGTCCTAATCTTCAAAAGTGGTTTGTGGTTACCTTCAGTTTTTCTTTCTTCTTACTTCAAAATAATTATCAGAGTGCCAACAAAATCAATATAAAATGATTAATAAAGTCCTGAAAATAAATCATAATATAAAATATGAGCATGTGCAGGAATAGGTAACTATCTCGTACTAGTGCAGGAAGGAAGGGTATTTTATTGAGATAAAACAAAGGTTGATTTTGATGGAAATGCGCTAGAAAATAGGGAAATTTAGGACACCAACATGTTCCCACCGCTAAGTTGTTGTGTGTCCTCACACAACGTTTACCTTTGCAAAAAACCTTCAAATGAATGGCCAGCTCCTGAGTCCTTGTTACACTGAAATTTGTCACCATGACTATCTGCAGTTTATATGGCCCCATCAATAGCCATATTGTCCTCTTTGTCAAGCCCCATACCTCTGCTCTTCATGTCAAAACTTCAAAAAGAGAGAAAGTCACTTAAAAACATGTTTATCTCTGGGTACGCAGGTTCTCTCTACCTTGCCTGCGTGTACGCACTCCAAATACACTGTACCTGCGTACTTGTACGCTCTGTAAGCTAAAGGTTTGGTGCGTACCCCTGTAAAGGTCAAAAGGCGCGAGTTTCATCTTTAAAAAGTTACTTGTGGTCACTTCTAGAGCCTTCTAGAAGAGTTTTTGACGTGTATTGAGCGCCTCCAGATGGTTCATGCATCCCTATGATAGAGGAGCTTATCCATCAAGAGAGGAGCTACCCCATCCAAAAGAGGGAGTATCCCATTGATGTTGGAACTGAATAACCTCCTCTAGAATACTATAAATACAGGCATTGGGCCAGAGGAGGGAAGGTGCTGAACATTCTAAAGGGTAAATGCTGCTGGAATTAGGACTTCCATTGTTGACTTGTGAGGAGAGATCACTATCCTTCCTTTTTGCCATATTGGGAGTGGGTGAGCTTGTCAAAGTAGAGGAAATCTCTTGCTGGACCCTGGGAGGAGCTTGCACAACACCAAGGCTCAGGTTGTAATGGTTCCTTTTTGATTATTTAATACAAATAAGTCCATTCTTCTCAATGATTTGTTAATGAATTATTTCATGTACTCCTTGGTCAATATGATAAATATGCTTTGTTTTATGATGAATATTCAGATGCTATGTAATCGTTTGCTTTGTTAGTGTATGCAGGTCTGAAAGTGAAGGAGGAGCTCATCTGGATCAGCAAGGCCGGACTGCTACAACAAGCATTGGACCTAAGGTAAGATCGAAAACATTTGAATTCTCGTAGAATGATGTATATCTAGAGAAGGATAGCTCTTGTTTGGTTGTTTGTCACTAGAGAGTCTTAGACTCCTAGGGAGGTTAGATTTGTCCGCAAAAATAACTCTTTCCGCATGACAAATTGGCGACTCCACTGGGGACTCCATTAATGGTTTTGATTTTTCCTTTGATTGTTACTTTGATCTTAAAAGAGTCTTGTTTCTTTTGCTTTTTGATCGCTTGACTGTGTTTTTTGGGTGGCTTAGCTTAGGGTCAGTTTAGAACTTAGTTTTTCTTTGTTTTACTTAAGTACGCACCCTCTGAGTTGGACACAGTGCGCACTTGTGCGCACTGTATCTGTGTACACAGAGCGTGCACGCACCTGGTTAAACAGGTTGCCTGCGTACCCTGGTAAAATTTAGAAAATTCCCCCTTTTTATCAGTTTCTCCCTTTTGAATTTGTTTTTCTTAGATTTTTCTGCCCAGATTCACTGTTGACTGTCAAAAATCTTCACCTATACTTTTTCCTTTAGTGTCGAAAGTTTTAGTGGAATTCCTTGAAATTTTAGCCTTAGGGTTTGGTTTTTATTTTGGTCCTGTAGTGACTTTGGGTTTAGAAGTCGCAAAGCCTTAGATATCTCTGGTTTTGTTGGTTTTCTTAGGAGTCGGACCAGT